>VZRX01008916.1:0-14727 GCA_013398075.1 Notiomystis cincta | reverse complement strand
GAGCTGGGTCTCAGTTATTAATGAATTACAGGGTGAAATTATCACTGGAATACAAGAGAGAGGCAGCCAGAGAGGATTTCTAGCAGTGGCTTTACAATGAAGAGAGAATCCAAACCTTTCCCAAAGAACAGCTACTGAAAAGCTGGGACTCACTGTCAGATCCTGAGCTCATCAAAAGCACATTTGGGTTCAAAAATAATTCTACAGGAAGGTGTGAGATGCCCATCAAGAGATTACAAGCAAGATTTGGCTCAGGAAAGCCCCACACCACCACCACTTGTTTGCAGGCAAAATGGTATCACTGAACACTGCCCTCATTTTTAGTGTTCCCTGAAAACTCAGTCCCAGCTGCTGCCCAGCAAGCTCAGGGGGCACTGATCTGACCTGCTGTGGCTGCCTAAATTCCAAATATCTCGAGGAGCAACCCATCAAATGAAGAAAGGATTCCCATCAACCCTGACAGACAAAATGAGTTTGAAGACCTTGATTTAAATTGATCCACTTGCATTACCCCAAACCACTATTTGTTTATAAAATTCCCCTCCAAAAAAAAGAAGGAGAACCCTCTTAAAACCCCAAGCACACCACCATTAATACACCAATGCACCTCTCCCACAGCTGGGTCCTGCAGCTGCAGGAATCACCCAAATTGAGGCTGCACATTCCCTTTCAGCTCAAGGGACAGTTTTTAGTGAATAGCAGGATACAAAAATAAACAATCACATGGATGGCAATGATACAAATTCCTTCTAACAGGGGCATGGATGCTGCTACAGAGTAGGGAAGATAATATAGCAACTGCAGGCCTTAATTAGAAGGAACTCAAGGAGGAGCAGTTTTCTCTCTGTGGAATATTTTGTGGCACCTAAATGTTATATTTAGAAATATACAGAGAAATACTTCTTGGCCTTGCACAGATCAAAGCCAGCTCCTAAAGCTGACAAGTTCAGAGACAAAGAATGATCCCAGACACAGCCAAACCTGTCCAACCACCATTGAGGGCAAAATCCAAACTCTTCCCAGCTCCAGAGTCTGACCAGCTCGGTGTGGATGGAGCCAACCCCTCCAATTCAATGATTACGTGATCAGCAAACCAACATTTGCCTTCCAAACCTCATCATGTAAACCCAGATCTCAGATTATTTTTAGAGCTTGCACGTGGTACCACTTGAGCTCAGCTTTACTCCATCAGAAAAAAAAAAAATCATTTAATGAAGATTGGCAAGATTCCACTTGGCTGCTCAGGAGAACACGAGTCAAGGATCATCACTGCAAACAACACCATGTGCTAGAATTCCTTAGGATTTACTCCTAATAAGGAATTTGGAGGAGGTTTCTGAAGGTTTAAGGAAGCAAAGGAATCAAGGTTCTCCTCAGCTCCAGCTCAAGGAAAGGCAGATCCAGTCTCTGGGAGATTAAATTGATGCTTTGTTGGTATTTCTCACAGTAGTGGCTGATGCCAGTTGCAGGACTACTTGGATATATTAACTACCATTACCATTAAACTTCAATATTTCTAATTTTTAAAGGAAAAACTAATTCTTCAACAGTTTGACACCTGCTTCCATACAATGGTGGCAAAAAATACAGAGTTTCATTCACTTAAATTATCCATTTTAATATTATCCATGTCCCTGCATTAAATTTTCCCCAGTAACATTACATCACTGAGTGTGTAAAGCACACAGACACACAAAAAAATACAGACAGACCCAAATGAGCAGCATAAACCAAATCCAGGACAGCAAAGCACATTCTGGATTTATTACTGCCACTTATTTTCCAAGAGCCACAACTCACTGCAGGCTTTGTAAAGGCCTTAACGTCACACCATCATCCCCAAATTGTGGTGATAAAATCTTCACTGAGCAAAAAAAAACCCCAAACCAACCAGTTTTGCCTTTATAAAGGTGCTAAATAATATGTTCCAACAAGCACTTTTCTCCTCTCTAGCAAAGGTCAACTACAGCACTCAACACAAAGCACCACAAGACACTAACTGGTGCCACATTATTATCCAAATATTACTCTCCAGAGCAATATCTATTTAACTATTCTCTTCAGCTATAAAAGGCCCCCAAACCCTGTTAACTGACCACAAAAATAAAAGATATTATGGGCAGAAGCAGCGTCCAGAAAAAGCAATCACCAGTTAAACACTTCAAGCCTCGCCGCTCCCGTGGGTGACGATTACTGGAGGGAGCTGAAGGTTGTAATCTTAAGAGATAGCTGAATAAATGCCAATTTTTCATTTGGGCATGAAGTTATTTAAGAAAACAGGCTCTGATTCACTCTGCTAAGCCACAAAGGCCACGTGTGAGTCCACAAGTCTTGGACTGGGATGAGGCCGAGCCACTCTTTTCATAAAACAGAATCTGCTGGGCTGCAACAACAATAAAATGTCATCAACTCCAACAAAGAGCAATAATCTCCCTGAGAACATGCTGATAACCAGTGGCTACTGGACCTTGCTCTAGTATTTCTCAGCTTTAATGTGATGTACAATGTCTCACAGAAACATTGAAACAGAATGCCCCCGACAGCATCTGAGGCATCTGAGGAGGGAAAAATGTTCCTCTCACTGGGACCAGATCAGGAACTGGACATGGAGGGATGAGCTCTAAATGACAAAATTCCCATTTTTTCATTATTCTCATTATTTGAAAACTGTTTTTCAAGCTGTAATTTTGCACTGCTTGTTGGTGGGTGTTTCCCTCAGGCTGTTGGAACACAGGGCAACAAAGCTGCTCCCAAGGCTGGAGACCTTGGGAGAGCTGGGAATGTTCCCCTGGAGAGGAGAAGGCTCCAGGGAGAGCTCAGAGCCCCTGGCAGGGCCTGAAGGGGCTCCAGGAGAGCTGGAGAGGGACTGGGGACAGGCCTGGAGGGACAAGACACAGGGAATGGCTTCCACTGCCAGAGGGCAGGGCTGGATGGGAGATTGGGAAGGGATTCCTGGCTGGGCTGGAATTCCCAGAGAAGCTGTGGCTGCCCCTGGATCCCCGGGAGAGTCCAAGGCCAGGCTGGACAGGGCTTGGATCAGCCTGGGAATGTGTCCCTTGGAGCATGGAAGGTGTCCCTGCCATGGCAGAGGTGGAATTGGATGGTCTGGAACGTTTCTTCCAACCCAAACCATTCCCTGACTCCGTGAGGGCACCAGGAGAGCAGCTGGAAGAAGGCAGAGGGTACTGATGGAAACCTCAGTGCCAGCTCACAAAGACCTCCCAGAGGTCTCTCCTCACACCCTCCATGTGCTGGCAGCATTAATTAGACACTGGCTTATTTAACAGAGCTTCACTCTGCTGCAAGAGAGTCACTCTTGTGTTTTATAACCTTAGCACAGATGATTCTCAAGCTCCTATTTCTTTTTCCAAGGTCTTCAGGCAGTTTGCTAGAGGGAAGCTTTTAAGTTAAAACAGCTCAAGTTTGACAAACTTTAGATTAACCACTCACATTTTCCCCAGTTTAGGTCGTGCCCCTTGATTTCAACTGGTTCTCACTCAAGTTTCCTGCTAATTGCTGCTGACTGAAGAATCCAACTTGCTGCTGCTGAGGCTCACCTTGGTACAAAGGATGGAGCCAGGCTGAGAGAAGGAAAATAGTTCTTGCCATCTACAGATGAAACCTGGTGATCTTTGCCACCATGCTGGGAGTTTTGGGTTCCTTTTGAAGGGGCTTAAATGTAACAGTCTGAAGTAACCCTCACTGGAGAATAGTCATAATTTAGGGGGAAATGTGTCAGGGATGCAAATTGTGAGAGAAACAGCCTTTTTTACCACAGACCTTTCCTCCTCCTCCTGCTGCTGGCAGCACTTGTGCCAGCAGGTATCATTTCAGGGACCTCTCTCATTCCCTACAAACAAAAAAAGGCCTTTTTTGGGGGTCCTGCCACTAGAAAGCAGCAGGATTTCCTCAGGATCATCCCACTCCGTGGGAAAGGTGAGTCCACATTAAAGCTGAGGTGGGAATAAATGCAAACCCTCCTAAAAAAAGGCACAGAGAGACAATAATGAACATAATTACAGTTAGTTATTGTTTGCTCTACTCACAACCCTACTTTATAATGCTCCTGCCAGCAGAGCTGCTTTATGGGATGTCTTTTTCATGCAGCAACCTTTTCATAAATCAAAGCCCCAAAGCAATACCAGGCAGTTTCTCCTGCAGCCTGTTTGAAAATAAAAGTTAACACGGAGCCCTGGCTGTTATCAATCTTCATAAATGTGTCCATGATACAGCAAATCTGTTCCATATTACCCCAGCTCTGCTCCTAATGCATGCACAGGAGCAACCCAGTGGCTTAATGGAGCTCCTAAATGGCTTGGAAGTGGGAGCCACGTTAAGTGGCAAGGGAAGTTTGAAAGGAATAACTGCTTTTCTCATTTCTTTCGGTCCAGGATTAAAATTATTCCCCTTCTAGCTTGAAAAATGTGTATTGTGCTATGACAGGAATTTCCACACACAAAATAGAGACCCCTGGAAAACGTGGGTCGTGTTCAAGAACTGCAGCAAGAAGGGGAAATTATCAGTATTTCAGTCATTTCTTTTAGCAGAGATCTGTGGGACTGAGGGTGTTTAGATTCAAGCACTGAACTGAAAATCTGACAGGATTAAAAAACTTATTGCAGTGGCACACACACCTCTGAAGGAGGAGAAGGGGGGCCTGATCAGTCTTAATTTGTATTTTCCAGGGCCTAAAGGTGCTCCAAGAGAGCTGGAGAGGGACTGGGGACAAGGCCTGGAGGGACAGGACACAGGGAATGGCTTCCAGTGCCAGAGGGCAGGGCTGGGTGGGAGATTGGGAAGGGATTCCTGGCTGGGCTGGAATTCCCAGAGAAGCTGTGGCTGCTCCTGGATCCCTGGCAGTGTCCAAGGCCAGGTTGGATGAGGCTTGGAGCACCCTGGGATGGTGGAAGGTGTCCCTGCCCATGGCAGGGGTGACACTGGATGGGCTTTGGAGTCCCTTCCAACCCAAACCATTCTGAGATCCTATGATTTAACCACTTCCTAAAAAACCTAAATACTCATTTAATAAATTTCTTTTTCTCAGTCTGACAGCACTTTGCAACAAAACCCTTGATTTGAGATTATTTCCCCCAATGTTTACTGCCTGCTTTGCCTGTGAGCTGTGATTTCCCTCAGGTGAAATCCAAGCAGAATGGCTGGGGTGGGTTTTTCCTCCCTGATTTTCCAACACTACTGGAAAAGAGATTAAAAAACAAGGGGAACCACATGTCATGTGGTAAAATACAGAGATAATTGGTAATTCATTCTTCACCCTGTACCCATGAACAGGTGAATTCTCCTTAAAAACATCCCAGCAGCAGCTCTGGGGAACATTCTCCCTTCCCCAAAAGGAGGTTTGCTGCCATGGCTGCCAAGTGAGATTTGTAGGATTTGATCCTACAGATGGCTTGGCCTCATTAAAAACATCCTTAGAAAAGGTATTTGTAAATCTCAGCCACAAAAGATTAGGAAATACAGAACAAATTAATAATAACAAGGAGCTGCTGGGGGGTTTAACCTCCTGGCTTTAATGCTGTAATTGGGAAATCTGTGACTCGTGTTGGGAGGAAATCCCAACAAAGGATAAGGCATTAAAAACAAGAGGCTTTATTCCTTGTTTGGAATAAACCTGGGCAGGGAGCAGGCAGCCAGATGTTCCCTGGAATGCCAAACAGCCCGGGAGGAGCTGCTCATCCTGGGGAGCAGCTCCCAGACCTGCAGCAGGGATGGCCCTAGAGGGGCCTCCAGCAATGTTCCCTGGGCTGGGCTGATCCCCAGCACCACAGGAGAACCACACAAGTTTCACTGGGGCCACCGAGGTGTGAGGGCAGAGCTCCCCTCTCTTCTTTCACAGGGAAGTCTTGGAAAGGAATTCCTGTTCCTCTGGAAGCAAATGGAGAAAAGCAGCAGTGGCTGGAACACATCTCCCCCCCTTCCAACACACCCACCCTGAACAGGGGAAGGGCCTGCAGATCATAAAATCACTGAATGGCTCAGCTTGGAAGAGACCTTAAAGATCATCAAGATCATCCTGGTCCAACTCCCCCCCCACAGGCAAATTTTCCCACATAATTATCCCATTCTATCCTACAGTTATCCCACTCTGTCCTACAGTTATCCCCCCACAAGAATTATCCTGCTCTATGTGTTCCCCCTCCCAGATAATCTTTTATTTTATGCATTAATTCATATAAAATAATAATAATAAAAAAAAATTCCTACTCCTGATTTGGTGCTTTACAAAAATTAATTTTAAGATTGCTTTCTCCATTTCAGACAGTAAAGGATCTCCCTGTGTGAAAAACTGGGGATAGCCTGAGGGGAGATTTAATGAATGGATCCATGATTTCTAGAAAGGGAAAAAAAAAAGAGATTATGCCAAACATGGAAATAATTGACTTGCACTCTTCATTAATGTGCTATCTAAATTTTGAATAATGGATTTTTAAAGTTAATATAACTCTCAAAAAACACAGTCAGAGCTTCAATCCTGTTTCCTGACCAATCAAGCCCATTTAAATTTCACATCAGAGAGCAGGGATTCCAAAGAAAACACATCCCCATGCCCAGACTCTCAGTTCTGTGTAGAAGAGAAACACACAGATATTACACCAGGCTCCCCTGCTCCCTCTTTCCTCAGAAGGAATCTGTATCCAGCTCCAAATGCACAATTAATGTTTCACCCAGCCTTGCTCCTGATCAAAGGAACCAAGCTAAAATCTGTGTGGCTGGAGGGAAACCCAAAGTTGTCCTGTCTGAAGTGACAATCACAGGTAAACACACTGAGAAAAGGCTTTAGGGAATCCTGAGATTCCAAAGGAGAACAGGAGAACAGCCAAAGGATTCCCTCATTTCTTTACAGATGCAGAGCAACTGAGACAGGGGAACTGCTGAGCACCAAAGTGCCCTCTCTAAGTTGGAAGGGGATGATTTTTCAGGGTCAAAGCCCAGCCCCTTGTACAAAGCAGCAGAAAGCCCAACAGATTTCCTGAGGGAGCTGTGCCCCTGCAGCCTTTGGGTGAACCCAAGAGGGCCAAAGCCCTGAGAGGAAGAACTGAGCACAGAGGAGAGTTTATCCAAAAGGAACAGGGTTTGGGATGAGCAAGGTAAAGGAGAGGCTGGAAAGATTCATCCCAGCCTCTTTACCCATTCCCTTCCCACCTGCAGCAGCTCTGTGCTCTCAGAATCCAGGCTGCTCTCAGGCTGAGGGGTTCCAGCATCACTTCCACGCTGGAAAA
This sequence comes from Notiomystis cincta, assembly GCA_013398075.1. NCBI lineage: Eukaryota > Metazoa > Chordata > Aves > Passeriformes > Notiomystidae > Notiomystis > Notiomystis cincta. The sequence goes on along the minus strand of VZRX01008916.1, from coordinate 7,489 downwards.
CTGCACCTGCACTGGGCTTGTGGAGTGAGATGTGTCTGAGATCAGACACCTCAGCTTGAGGAAAACCTCTGCCAGTGTCAGCACTGTGGGTGAAGAGGGGCAAGAGCAGAGAGAGGAATGAGACCTTTGAGCACCTCTGGTGCTGAGAAAAGCTCAGTGTTTGAGCTGAGTGAGGGGGTTTCATTCTTTAATTCCCAGCATGGTTTGCAAGCAGCTCACACCTCCCTAAGGGATGTCAGGAGTAACGTGGGACCATCATCCCCAGAGAGAAAATCAAGGATACCAGGAGCACCAGGACAAACAACCCTGCAGTGATTCTTTCCTGACAAAGCACCACCTGTATTTGCTGCATTTGCAAGAGAAAAGATGAATTCAGGAGGTTTCTGTGCAGAGCTCACTGCCCTTGGCTGAGCAAAACAAGCTTAACTAAAGGCACAAAGCCTGCAGGGGTTTTTTGTAGCTTCCTATTTTCTGTTATTGAAAAAAGAGTTATGTGGTATTTCATAAATAACTGGTAATTTGTGGTTTTAATTGCAGGTTCTAAAAGCAATTGCTGTTAATTCAGGGCCAGGTGGGATGGGCTGAACAAATTTGGGAAGGTAGCCCTGCCCATGGCAGGGGTTGGAATGGGATGAGCTTTAAGGCCCCTTCCAACCCAAATCCTTTTGGGAATCACTGATGTTATTCAAGGTACAACAGAACTGCTACAGACTGGAAATTTGGGTGTAAAATAAAGCACAAATTCTTTGCCAGGCTCTCTGCAGCACAGATTTCTGTCACAGAGGTATGTGAGTGCAGCATGATGGTGACTGAAGACATTTGCATTAAGAAACTATCAATATTCCTAATTTACAGACAGTGCAGAAGAGCCCTTCAGAAGTCCCCATATGTGCCCCTACATCAGAAGGGTAACGAGGACAGGGAAATAAAGCCACACTTCCCTGGACTCGGTCCAAAGTCATCAATAAAAAGCTGATTTTCTCTCTGCCCTGCTTTTTTTTTCCCCTCAGTGTCCAGAGAATTGGCACCACTGCTTTGTGAGACAATTATATCTGAATATCAGAGTGTTGCTGTTATTAATTTACTGTGGTTTCATTACACTCCTTCTCAGCTTCACGGCTCACAACAGCATCAGTCAGAACACAAAGGAAATACTGCTGATACTTCAAATATTCACAGCTCAGCATCAAACAGAACTTTGTGTGGGAGGTGTCCTTGCCCATGGCAGGGAGTGGGACTGGATGATCCTTGAGGTTCTTTCCAGCCCAAACCACTCCAGGATTTTCTGATAATAACAACACCTGAAATTATATTTTTAGTAAACATTAATGAACCAGGCTTTGTGATAGAGAAGTCCCAATTAAAGGAAGACACGATATTGATGATTTATCATTTATTCCCATTTGTTCTGTGGGAACTGACAATGAGGGTCATCTCCAAAAGGTTTGTAATAAAGGGATAAAACCCCCTAAAAATCTGTGATTTGGAATAAACACCCCAAACTTCCAGGATGCAAAGGATCCTCTGCATTACAACTGTAAGCAAACTTTGGGGATTTAATTCCATTACTGGGAAAAACCTTTCCCCAAATTGATCAGTCAATCCCTCAGGAGGACTTGGGGTTTCCAGCAGCCTGGATGGCTGGGGATTAAGTTTTTCCCAAAAAAACCCAGCAGCAAGAAGCAATTCCACGTTGTCCATGAGAGCAGGACAGGAAAGGCAGGATATTTAGGAAAAAGCACCAATGCACAGCTCTGAATTCTAAATATACCACCAGAAATCAAAACCCACAGAAGAAAAAAACATTTCTTTTAGGCTGCCTTTGCCCTCTCTGCTTTTTAAATGAATAATGAAGATGTCACTTGGCTCGAGCCACCACGGGGGAATAAAATGTCACCACCGCAGCTGCCGAATTTCCCGCTCCAAATTAAGGGAAAAAACCCACAAAACAAAAGGAGAATTTGATTAGGAAAAGTTCAAATCCTTGCCCAAAGCCCAGCTCTTCCTGTAACGTTGCATTCTTCTCTTCTTGTGTAAACTCCTCATTATAACAGAGCCATCTTCATAATGGAATAATTGGGGTTATAATGTAACTGTGGGAACATAATTCCAGCTTTAGGAGGGGCAGCATGGCCCTGTAATGTTGTTTTAATGTGATTTGGGGACTGCAGGAACTGCCTGAACCTGCTCATTTAGGATTTGATCAATGGGAATGAGGCTCTTAAAGAGATGAAGCATTTGATAATTCCCAATTTGATCAATGTGAATCAGGGTCTTCGTGGAGATAAAACATTCCTCATGGACATTTGGAATATCAGTTTAATGCAGGCAGCAGTAGGAACTGCAGACACAAGACCTGCCAGGTCTCTCATCCAAACCCATGTGGGATATTTGTATTTTTCCCCTTTTAACAGGGTTTAATTATCCCTAAAGACTGATGAAGCCACAGCTGATGTGATTTCAGGGATTAAATGGAGGAAGGAAAATCCAGGAGATATTTAATATACAACAACACCATCCACTTCTTGCTCTTGGAAGTGATGCAGCTTAAAAAGTGGAAGAAATTCAAGTTATATCACTGAAACTGGCTACCCAATTCTAGACATGCCTAAAATAAAGTCAGACTATTTGCTAATAACACCACAATTAGATCCATTAATCTTGCACTTGGAACCTGAAATCACAGGCAGCACATGGGTTTATGCATTAACAAAATTTAGCAGCTCAACCTTATTTAATTCTTCTTTTACAGCCAATTAAACAACTCTTTAAACACCACTGGAGCCTCTGTCCTCTCAATCCTCACGTGCAATTAAACTGCACATGAGAAGTGCCTGTGACACCAAAAGAGCATCTTTAGGTCTCACTAAATCATTCCTCGTTTATCCATCAAGCTCCATAAAAGAGGCAGTGATAAAATAACATCTCCTGCATTGAAACCTTCAATAAAAAGACAAGGTGTTTAAAAGGATTTTATGTAAGGAAAAAACCTTTAAATTTTAAAGTAATGTTGGTATTTCAGGCACTTCAGCAAACCTGCCACCATTTATGTGCACATTTCAGGCACCTTTTAACTTCCTGATTTTTTTCCTTTTGTTTTCTTTGAAGGCAATGGACCAAAATTGGATCCACTGATGTAAAATTTCCAAGTAATTTTTAGGAAATTTGGCTTGGAATGCAAAAGCAGCAGAGCAATTGCAGAGCTGATATTACAGACCAGTCAAATGGATGATCTCAATTCATACCTTTAGTCTCCTGAAAATTAAGAAAAATCCAATCTCATCAAGTGATAGGAATGAGATTTTGTCCAAAAGGTTTGTAATAATTGGATAAAACCCCCAAAAATTTGTGATTTAAAATAAACCCCCCAAACTTCCAGCTGATGCAAAGGATCCTCTGGATTACAACTGTCCAAGCAAACTTTGGGGAATTAATTCCATTACTGGGGAAAACCTCACCCCAAATTAATCAGTCAATCCCCCAGGAGGACCTGGGGTTTCCACCAGCCTGGATGGCTGATGGAAAATCCTCCTCAGTAAATATTCCTTGATTTCTGCACCCTTTAAAGTGGTTTTCTGAAATTCTTTTGATGCTCAGGACTGGGCCCTGCTCTGTCAATCAGCTCCATTTGTGCAGAAAGGAACCCAAAGGATTTGATTTACTTAGGAAATTATTTGTGTACCAGGAGGAAAAAGCCCAATCCCAAACCCATTTCCCACCTCTGACCACTAAACCCACCCAGAGCTCTTCAGCAATGCTTCAAATCCCAACAAAACCTTCTTTTGGAATAATGCAAGTGAAATGAGGCAATTGTTTGATTTAAAAAAGCTGAAAATATCCCACTGTAACAGAGGAAGGAGACACCCCGATGGGAATCTTATCCCAACCCACCTGGATTTCCAGGCATGATGGAATCAGATTTTGATCAATGGTCATCCTGTCCCTCTTGTTTAAGGGACAGATGAATTTAGTGTTCGATATACTCTGCACCATTAAACACCACACAATTTTATATATACACCAGAGAATATTCAACAATTCATGCTATTAAGAGATAAAATGTGTTTTTCTTCTGCTTTAAAATTTTATTTGTATCATTATCAGCAGCTCAAAAAGGACTTTTCTCTTCCTGCTCATCAAAAACCAAAACAAAACACAAACCAAAAGAAAATCCCTCCACAGATCTAACAAAATAGTGGCAGAATAATTCATTTTCTGCAGCATCTCTTGGTTATAGGAGAGAATTGAGGTTGTAAAAAGTTCTGTGTCCTCACTAAAATGATAAATGGATGAGGGATGGAGCAGCCCAAAGGGAAGAGTCCAAGGCTAAGGGTCACTGTCACTTTGATCCATCAATTACCAGATCCTCACTTAACTTTCTTCAGGACTAATAAAAATTATTTAATCTGACCTTCACTGTTGAGGGCAGAGTGAAATTCCTCATTTAAATCCTTCCCATGGATGGGGATGACTGGGATGCAAAGCTGGAATCCCATTTTTGGTGCTCCATCAGAGAATCTATTTTTAGATTATTTCACACTTCTTATCAACTATAAATTAATAAATGTATATGAAGTGTGCATTTCTATTTATGGTTCCTATACACTGGCCTCCAAATTCTCCCAAATTCCCTCCTTTCAACAACCAGAGGGACTGATGGGATCTGAGAGGGAGGAAAGGGAATTATTGTGCATTTTAATGTGGTAAAAACTCATCCAGCAGCCAAGAAAAAACAGAAGGGACTCACTTGAACCGAGCTGAGACTTCATCAGCAGCTTTCTGGTATTGCTCAGTGGTGACTTTGTAGAACTGGGCACTCTGGGAAGAAAACAGAATAAATGCACATTTCAGTCAGCATCATTTACAGGCATGCTAATATCCAGTCAATAAAGCTCATTTGGATGTTTGATTGTTGCAAAAAACCCCCCCAAACTTAACCATAAAATGACAACGTTTCAGAAATCACTTTTTGGGGGGGGGTTTGTTGGTTTTTTTTATTATTTTTTAAATTATACAAAACAAATGGCTCTTGGGGGTGAAAGTCTAAAGGGACACAGGGTAAGAATCCCATATTTAGCACAAGGTGTTCCTGGAGTCTTTGTGACTTCCTCATTAGAAATTAACTCCAGTGATTCTTCACTTCTCTGCAGTGCTCTGTGCTCCTCACACACATCTCCCCCCTGCCTCACAGGTGCTGCTCGAGCCAAGTTTCAAAGTCACACAAGAAATTAAATGTGGCCCCACTTTCCCTTCTCCTCTTTGCCTTGAAAACGCCTCTCTAAGGAGTTCCTGGAATATTCCAAATTCCCAGGTCGCTTCCATCACTTGCTAATTTTAATTTTTAAAGGCAGGCAGCTTCAGAATAGATTTTCATCTCCCCTAAACCCAAGGATGGCTCTGATTTGGTTCTATGAAATCATTCCTTTCAAAGCACAGGTGAGAGATGCTCATCAAGCACCAGAACTTTTCCATCTGTGACAATGGCAAAGGGAGTTTCTTGGGAAGAAAGGGGAGGATATTCCAGAGGAATATAAGGATGGCACGAGGTTCAGACAGCTCTGGAGAGACCTGGAGGGCTGGAGAGTGTCCATGGAAGGGAACAGAGCTGGGAAGGGTCTGGAGAGGCTGAGGGAGCTGGGAAGGGGCTGAGCCTGGAGCAAAGGGGGCTCAGGGGGGACCTGGTGGCTCTGCACAAGTCCCTGACAGGAGGGGGCAGCCGGGGGGTCGGGCTCTGCTCCCAGGGAACAGGGACAGGAGGAGAGGGAACGGCCTCAGGCTGGGACAGGGCAGGCTCAGGGTGGATTTTGGGAAAAATTTCCTGCCTGGAAAGGGCTGTCCAGCCCTGGCAGAGGTGGAGTCCCCATCCCTGCAGGGATTTCAAAGCCCTGTGGATGTGGCACTCAGGGACACGGCTCAGTGGTGGCCCTGGCAGTGCTGGGAATGGTTGGACTCGATGATCTTAAAGATCTTTTGCAGCCTGAAGAATTCTGTGATCCTCCAGCCCGAGACAAATCACTGGAATTTTGCTTCCTGTCTCAGTAACACCGAGGTGGCATTTTTCAGGAGGTTTTTATAGCCTCAGCACAGCGGGACCTCAGCTATAATAACCAAGGCACCTGCCTGCCCAGCTGGAGGGAGAAAGCAAAGTTTAAGCAGCTCAAAACTTCTCTGAAACCATTTTCCTCTGAGTGCTGGTGGAAACAGGGCGTGGAGAGGCACAGAGGTTGTGCTGGCACTTGCAAGAACTCTGGTGGAGCTTTGAGCCCTCAGTGGGGCAGGGAGTGATGTTAATGTGGCAACAAAACCCTGAGAGCCCACACTGAGAGGGGACACCCAAACCAGCTGAAGCCTTATTTTAACAACCTGGGGCTTCATCCTTGTGGTCTGGAGTTATTGATGCTTCAGTATTGATTTTGCATCTTTCAAATATTTAACACTAATATTGTCAGGCTGAGGGAGCTGGGAATGTTCCCCTGGAGAGGGGAAGAACTCAGAGCCCCTGGCAGGGCCTGAAGGGCAGGGATGGATGAGATATTGGGAAGGGATTCCTGGCTGGGCTGGAATTCCCAGAGAAGCTGTGGCTGCCCCTGGATCCCTGGGAGTGTCCAAGGCCAGGCTGGATGGGGCTTGGATCAGCCTGGGATGGTGGGAGGTGTCCCTGCCCTTGAAGCCAAGGATGGGCTTTAAGGTCCCTTCAATCCCAAACCATTCCATGATTCCATAACACCCATGGATGCCACGATTCAGTCCATGGGAAGCATCATTCCAATTTGAATTTTGGGAAAAAAACAAAGCAGTTTAGCTGAAGACATTGATGTATGGAAAAGCAATATGACAAAAGCATTTTTAGGGGGGAAAACATGGCAAAGCCTGTTAGTGGAGAGATCACTCTTCCAGAAAAGTCACAGATGACACAGGTCTGTGGTCACAGGGTGAGTAAACATGTCCTGAGGAATATTTATCATTTCATGAGCAGAGCCCACTCCTGCAAAAACATTTCCTGAAATTACAAAAGAGCCAGAACCAGCTATAAAAAAGAGCAAAGAAAACCACTTTTCCTTCCCACTTAAAGATTTCATTTTCCAAGCTTCTTCCTTGCAAATGATAATCCTGAAATGTACCGAAATCAGTGAATAAAATGCCAGCTGCAGACAGGGGTAAAATTGTATTGCAGGGCTAATATTTTCTCACAAATGATAACAAATTGGGTAAGAGGCACTGCAGGCAAAGGTCAGGCCCGGAGCAGCAGGAGCAGGGAGCTGTGCTGCACTCCCCACTGCCAGCCCCACCCCTCATCACTCATTTGCACTGAAACCCAGCGCCGCACTCACAGCACCGTTCGCTCTGTCATAAATCAGCCCTGGCCAGCGAGCAAGGGAAGGGACATTCTCCTCACACCAGGGACCCCCAGCTGGCAGCAGCCCCAGCTGGCCACTGCCAGCCTGGCCAGGCTGCTGGGATGGGCTGGGATGGGAATGGGAACGGGGAT
>VZRX01008909.1:62843-75346 GCA_013398075.1 Notiomystis cincta | reverse complement strand
AGGCGGCACGCAGCCCCCGCGTGGATGCCGCCTTGTTTTCAGTCGGTATTGTCTGCCCGGCTGCGCCTGAGGGGCGCGGGCTGCTCTGGAGGGGCCCCCGAGCGCTCGGCAGCCCCGGGCAGCCCGTGCCTGCCGTCCCCGCGGGGCCCGGGGACATCCGTGAGGCGGCTGCGGCTGCCGGGCTTCCTCCATGCCCTCTCTGAGCCGGGGCAGCACCGCGGGAAGGCCCCTGGGAGGCTTGGGGGACTTTCTGCCCGGCCCTTCTGCTTATTTCTGGGTTTGGCGAAGTCAGGCTGGAGCCCCGCAGGACTGTGGCTTGGGGGGGGGAGATGTGCCTGGGGATATTGCTCCGGCTCCAGGGCTTGACAGCCTAAACCTTTGCTTCCCAGCCCCCTCCCTCCCTCCAAGGCGGTCTGGTACTTCCTCCCAGTGTGGAAATTGATCGGTTGGAGTTATGCATTTGACCTGCAAGAGCCACGCTGCCGGTGCTTCGGGGATCTTGTGAACTGACACGGGAAAGGAGGTAAAATCTCTCTGTGCAGCCAGCACCCTGCCCAAAATCCCCCACAGGCCCTGCTCCCGTGTCTTTGCGTGGATGAAGAGCAGCTGAGGGAGCTGGCAGTGCTCAGCCTGGAGGAAAGGAGGCTCAGGGGGATCTTCTCACTTTCTACAGCTGCCTGAAAGGAAGTTGTAGCCAGGTACAACTGAGTGGACAAGAGGAAATGGCCTCAAGTTATGCCAGGGGAGGTTTAGTTGGATATTAGGAAAAATCTCTTTGCTGAAAGGGTTGTCAGGCTGCCCAGGGCAGTGGTGGAGTCACCATCCCTGGAGGGTTTAACAGATGTGCAGATGTGGCACCTGGGACATGGTTCAGTGGTGGCCTGGGCAGTGCTGGGGGAAGGGTTGGAATGGGTGATCCTGGATGTCTTTTCCAAACTAAATGATTCTATGATTACTCAGAACTCCCCTCCATGAGGATTTTTGGTTTGATTTGTTGGGAGAGTGGAGAAGGACCCTGGACATCTGGGGATGCCTTTCTAAATAGGAATCATGCTCCTAAACCACACAGGCTCTTCCGAAAAGCTCAGCCCCCCTTCCCTGGGGGGAGGTCACATTTGTGCAGACAGGTGGGTGTGTGCTGCCAGGAGATCTGCTCAGATGGGCTGGCAAGTGCCCTTGGACCTTCCCTCTGTGTCCTTCATGTTTCCCATGTCTCACCATCAATGTAACACAGCAGAGGAGCCCAGGGCTACCACTGAATGATTCCTAAAAAAGCTGCATAATTCCCTCTGCTCCAGCCTGGGGAGCACACAGGTTTGCCTGCCCTGTCTGGTGTCTCACCCAGCTCAGTGACCAGTCCCCTGTGCCATCGAGGAGGGTGACTCAGCCCTGGTCCCCTGTCCCTGTCTGAGCAAGGCTTTGGGGTTAAAATCACCTCCCTCCTCCAACATGAGCTCCTCAGTTGGTTCAGGGCTGCAGTGGCTGCTTGACTCTGCTGCCTCTTCTGGCTTCAGGTCTGTCCTCTTTTCTCCTGGACTGTGAGCACATCCCAAGCACCCTCATGGCAGCGTGGCCTCCTCTGGCCCTTCCTCCCTGGGGTTAGAACACCCATCTCTTCAAGATGAGGATGTTGCTGGATAATGCCTTTCCTCTTCCTCCTTTTCTTCTTCCCAGCAGAAGCAGAGAAACCAGATGATGGTTGCACATCTGCTGGCCCTGCTGACTCAGGGCAGGGATGCCCCAGGGCAGTGCATTGTTCCCCTCCTGCCTGTGGGTGCCCTCACTTCACCTCAGCTGCTTTCCCTGCCCATGGATGCCCATGAGGTGGTGGGATATGGGTTGGAGCCTTGTCCCTGGCTCAGTGATCCACTTCCTTGTGCAAGCAGAGGCTGGCAGAGGGAATCTGGGGGTCCTGCCCCCAGCTGTGCTCCCAAAAATCCAGTCCCAGCTGGCTGCATTGCAGTGGAGAGGAGGAGACATCATGGCCAAAGGGAAAACTGCATCCCACACCTGATTTTTGCTAAAGGAAAAACCAGAAGGGCTTGGAGAATCTGCTTGCTCTTGTGCAGGGTCTGGGTTTGAGATGAGACTTGACTGGAACCCCACATCCATCCACATCCACAGATGGAGGGACAGGAGAGGGACCCAGTGTGCATCCACCCCACATTCCACTGGGAAGAGGTTTCTGCCCTGCTCCACTGGGTCCTGGCAGTGTTTGACCCTGGGCACCCAGGGCAGGAGAGGGGCTGCAGTGGCACCCCAGAACCCTGGGGAGGGGGATGGCAAAGTTGGACACAGCCTGTGAATCCCTCTGGTGTGGTCATGACCATGCTGGGTAAGAAGCTCTGCCTGACCAGGAGCATCCCTGCACAGGGAAGAGAAAAAGGATACTTGAGGTTGGATCTCCAGCCAGGCTTGGCAGCTTTAACAGGGTGTTTTGGCATCATCTGGTTGGGGGGGGGGGGTTTAAAGCCCCCTGGAATTTTTATTTTGCTTAATACACCACTTAAGCAATTAGCAGTGATTGTAGCAGTCCTGGGTGAGGCGCTGGGTAGAATTGAATTTCCCCAGCTCAGATACCATTAGGCAGCAGTTTCAGGCTGTTTGCAGGGTATGAGACAGTGATGTGTGTGGGGAATTAGATCTGCAACGTAAAAAAAAAAAACATAATAAGAAAATTTCCTACAGAACTGTGTAACTTTATCTCGTGTTTATTATGTGCCATAATTGAAAAACAATCTTAGGGGGTTCTCTGACCTGAGGATGGGGGATCCCCAGTGATGACTGTGCTGTATCCATCAGGATTTGCTTTGTTGAGCATCCATTCCCCAAAAACACCCACAGCAATCCCCAGGGCAAGAGTAATCTCTTCTAAAGAGCTTGCACTTGCTTTGGGAAGTGCAGTTGGGTTGATGTTGCAGGGCTTTTTCTTTAAACCCCCAGAGTTTTGGGTGCATCGAGGGGAGGGGGATGAGCAGATGAATCTCCTGCTGTTTGGCATTTCTGAGTGCAGGAAGGGTCTGCCCACAGGTACCAGGTCAGTGGTTAATGTGTAACAGGTGTGCAGGACACTGTGCACCCACAGCAGAGCAGCCTGGAGGGGGATGGATGTGCAAATACTTTCCCGAGGATGGGAAGGCGAGAGGAAGAGGAGGAGCAGGAGGAGGAGGGTTTTGTTGTGGGCTGAGGGGCGGAAGGAAATCGAGGCTTAGCGAGGGAAATGTGAGATTGCTTGGTTGGGGACAGGGCTTCTGCTGCTCCTCGGGGGAGGCTCTGCTATTGTGGTGGTTAAAAATAGACTTTGGACAGGGTAGTTTTCTGTGGGAAGCTCTCTGGCTGGAGATAGGCACGTGAGGTGGCATCCAAGTGAGGGGGAGTGGACAGCAGCCTCTGACCTCCTTCATCTAAAGCTCTGGGGTTTTACTGTTTGGATTTTTTCCCCAAGAGCTTCTCCTCTGGGGCACTGAGGGGGTGTCTCTGCTTTATTCCCAGACACAGCACGCTGCCTCCAAGCCCCAAGCTGCATTCAGGATGCCCAGATCTTTGCACCAAAGCTTTGCTGATCATTATGTCACTGCACCCTGGGGACCCTGTCCCCATGGCTGAGGTGTCTCCCAGTCCCACACCAGTGTACCCAGCAGGGTGAGTGGCTTGGGTGATGCTCCAGCCCCATGCATGGGCTCCCTGCAAGCTGGATGGAATTACTCAGGGAAAAGATTATCTAAGATCCACTGGATCTTATCTGTGAACTTGTCTTTATTTTCCAGCAGCTGTCAGCACAGGAGGTACAACATCCTCTGCAGGGGATTTTGGAGGGGAGGGAGAGGAACAACAGTATGGTCAGAATACTGGGAAATGGGGAAAATCTCAGGTTTTACTGGGAGGTTCTCATGGGCCCTTCTCATTTTCAGGAGCATTGGTTCCTGTGGAGCTGGAATCAGGATATCACACAGAGCTGTGGGGACACCCTTATGTGCAAGAGGAGGAAAAGGGTCATTTCTTGCCCATTTTCTCTTTTGAAGATGTGTCCCATCAGCACCTGCACCCCAAAACCTTGTCCTGGCCACCAGCATTGCTGAGTGCTTCGGGGCATCTGTTTTGAGAGCTGGGCTGGCCAGTGGGACCACTCACTGGGCAGAAGAAAAAGGCACAAGGAGCCTTTTCAGTCCAGAAAAATATTTCCTAAGCTGCAGGTGGCAGGTGGACCCTGAAGTGCATCTGGGCAGGGAGTCAAAGCATGCTCCTGCTGAGGGATTGGTTCGAGGCAGGTTGGTTTGACCATAAAATTTGAGGCCAGAAATGCTGTTCAATTAATATTTTAGTGGGATGGACAGTAAATGAGAGGAACAAAGAAAACCATTTCTTTCTGGTTCAGACAGGCAGTCTGATTTAAGATCACAGTAGTATAAATAGTACATGGAGCACTGAGGAGTATGGAGAGCTCAGCTTCTCCCACCCCAGGGCTGTGGTCAGGGGTCTGGGAGGTGTGAAAGGCACAAGGCAGGTGACTTCTGCTTTTGTTCCCTATGGTTTTCTCTCCCTCAGCTCAGCTCTGGTGGATCTCAGGGTTGGGAAAGGCCCTCGAGGTGCCAAAGGGAGGAGGTCACTTGGTCACATGCTGCAGGTCTCAGCTGTGGAATGGGGGGATCAGCTCTGATGCAGCTCTCACCCCGTTGTGCTCGCTCAGCAGGGGCAGGGGTGACGCCCTTGCTCCTCTCCTGCCATCACTCTGAGCCTGCCCTGAGCCCGCTGTCCCTGCAGCCAGTCCCTTCCCGATTTTCCTGTTTTCCCCTCTGCCCGGGGCAGGCAGCGCCTCGGGGCTGTGCAGGCAGGCTCCAGCCTCGCCGGGAGCTGCCGGTGTGTCCGGAGCTGCCTGCCAAGAGCATCACCTCGAGGGGCCGGGGGGTATCGCCTTGCTCTGCGACCTGCTCGTGACTCGGGGATCTCCTCTGGCACGGCACGCTTAGGTCAGGCGCTTTTCTGGGCGAGCAGGTGCCCGGGTTTCCTCGTGTCATTCCCGCGGCACCGGGATGACCAGCTGGGCTTTGAGTGGCATCGATCTTGCTGGAAACCGAGCAGCCTTGCAGGACTGGGACAGCCGGGGCTGGGCTGGGATCTCCTTCCCCAGGAGCCAGGGCTTTGCTGCTCGCTCCCTTTCCCGTTGCTCTCTGCCCTGGCCCCGGCAGTTTTCCCGCACGGGTGGAGGGATGCCACTCACAGCCTCCGCCAGACAGAGCTTTTCCCCGCTGAGTTTCGGATCACTTTGTCCCAGCCTGGCAGTGCCGTGCCGGGCGGAAGGGAAACATCTCTTTATTAGGGTTGTTTCCTTAAATAAAGGCACCGGAGCCAGCGCTGGGCAGGCCGTGCCGGGCAGGCTGTGCTGGCCATCCCATGACCGGCGTTGCTGCGCATTCGGGTTATTAACACCTCATTAGATGCTGGTTCCTCCCCACGCCTCTGGTTCAGCAAATCCCAGTGGCTTTGTTGTTGCTCCCTGGCTCCTGCTTTGCCGGGGAGTTGTTTTTTTATGGTCTCCTGCGCTTCTGATGACAGTTTAAATTTCATTTCTTCTTGAGGTCAGTTCGCTTTGCTTCAGCTTTCGGATTATTCTGTGTCCCACCTCCCGGAGCAAAGGATGCCTCAGCACACCTTGGTGGGAGAGGTGTCCCAAATCACTGCCAGCAGCTGGCTCTCACCTGCCATCCCAGCCTGGGTTTCCACTTGGCAAACCCCAGAAGTTCTTTATTTTTATCTTCTCTTTTTCAATCTTGACTCAGTTTCCCAAATGACGGCGGCAGCAGGCGCAGCTCTGCCTGGGAGGAGTTTGGGGCTAGGAGCAGGTGGGTGAGGAGCCCTTCACCAGCCTGATGCCGTGGTTGCCACTCCATGGCTTCTTTGTGACAACAAACCACCCCATTTTATATCTTTATTTCTCTGTGCTCTTGTGTCACTCAGGCCAGGGACTCAAGGCTGTGGCCCCTGAGCCAGTTCTGGAGTGGGCTGATGGCACTTCCAAAGGAATCTGGCTCCTTAGAAAGGTGCCTGGAGCATGCTGCAGCCCTCACTAAGTTGGGCTGGCATGGAATGGCCCTTTCCAAAAAGCAATTGCAGATTTGCTGCTTATTTTCATCTTGAGCTTATTTTCGTCTCTGCTTCCACCGCTCTGCCCGGGGATGCTGTCTGTGGCATGATAAGTTATTTCAAGAAGTGGGGCAGAGCTGTTGGTATGGAGGGGAGTGCAGGCACCCAGATTAAAGGTAAATCTACACAGATAATTGGGAGACAGCTTCCTGCAGGAATCAGGTGAATCAGGGGCGGGGATGGCTCTGCAGTCCCGGGGGCTGCCCTTAAACCACCCCACTGCCTGCCAGCCTGTGCTGTTGGATCCTGGCCGGGGGGCTCCTGGATGTGCTCGGGGCAGGGGGGGTTGGATACGTGGCACAGGGTTAGTGATCCCCGCTGCTGCCTCCTCAGACCTGCCAGATGTCTCTCCTCTAGGCTTCATTTTTATAAATTGGCCTTTTAAAGTCTGTCATCCCCATGCAGATGAAAGGAAGATGCTGTGATATCTCTGTGTGCGTGTCTCCGAGCCTGAGCCTGGCTGCCGTGCCTGGATCTCCTTGAGGCTTTTTGTTTGGGGCTTTATCTTTTTTGAAGTGCCTTATTTTTCCTTCTTCTCCTTTTTTTTTTTCTCTTAACCTCTCAGAGTCTGTTAGCTTGCCATCCCTTGGTTTCAGACAGGCATGCCCTGAGCAGTCTCTCCTGGAGAGAAGGATGGGGAGCTGTGTTTTTCCCCAAATTCGTGGCAGGGAAACCAGCAAAACCCCAGGGCTGAACACTCTAGGCAGAGGCAAATAAACCCATCACCGAGGGGCTTTCTCTTCTCCCCACAAGCCCCTTTCTGCTCTTGTACCTTTGCACCCTGTCCCTCTCCCTTGCTCTTGCTGTGACTGCTTGGATTGGCTGCAGGAGACTCCTTTTCATGTCCCTTTTCTGCCCCCCAACCCAAATACTCCTGGCCCATGGTTTGGTGCCAGGGCAGCTCCTGTGGCTGTGGCAGGGCTGGGGTTGTGAATTTTCAATTCAAAGGGCAGAGTCTTTAAATCCTCTGCTTGGTGATGGATGGATAATTAGGAATTTTGCACTTTCTGCTGCTTTGCTGATGTCTCTTGGGGAAATTCAGATGCTGCTCTTAAACTGCAGGGATGGGTTTTTTCCCAGCTGGCATGGCTCCCTGCTCAGGTCTCTGGGAAAGCCCTGTGATGCTGGGGAGAGCTTTGCCAGGGATTTCTGCAGGGGCTGGAGCTCTGCTGGTGCTGTGGGATGTGAGGAGCCGGTGCAGGTCCATGTGTACCCTGTCCTCAATGCCTCCCTGGTACAGCCAGGACACTGAGCAATCCCTGCCTTAAAGGTGGGGAAATGCCACATGTACTGTGTTTCTGTTGAGATTTTGTTGCCTGTGTGGGTTTCTCCCTGTCTGGGGGGGTTGAGAGCCACTTCCTGGGATGGAAGTGCTCCCAGAGAACTCATCTCCATAGGGATGTGCTGGGGGTATGGCAACCAGCTCCTGGCCACAGCTGCTGCTCTGAATCACAGCCTCCAGGGCTCAGTCCTGCCTGGGCTCTGGTGACTGAGGGGGCTGGGGTGTGGAGGATAAGGAGCAGGTTATCCTGTCCCCAGTGGCCGCCCCGGTCCCGTGGCTGGTGCCGTTGATCCGAGCAGTAATTAATTATCGGCCGTGTAAGCTGCCGGCGGGATACGGCGCGTGATTTATTAGCAGGAGTAATCCCTCGCCAGCAAAAGGGCTGCTCTGTGAATGGAGAGCAGCAGAACCCAGGGAAAGAGCTGCTCTGTGAATGGAGAGCAGCAGAACCCAGGGAAAGAGCTGCTCTGTGAATGGAGAGCAGCAGAACCCAGGGAAAGAGCTGCTCTGTGAATGGAGAGCAGCAGAACCCGGGGGAACTGTCCTGTCCTGCCCTTCCAGAACTGCATCGCACAGGCACAATCCCTGCCTGGAGCAGGGCAGCCACAGGCGCCCTTGGGCTCTGTGTTTGAGGCAGATGAGGTGGATTTGCCAAACTGCTGCCCTTGGGGTAGGGAAGGAGGGGTGTCTGGACACGGGGACCAGGTGTTTGGGGTCATGGGCTCAGCAGTGCCCCAGCCAAGGCCCACCATCACCAGCAGGCCGTGAGCAGTTTTGGCACTGGGAGGTGATTTTGGAGATGCAGTCACTGCTGGGGTCTCCCAGAGGATGCTGTTCACGCTGCCCAGAGCCAGGTAGAGATTTGGGAAGTGCAGCAAGCTGGACTCTACATGAGCCCTGCCAGTCCCACAGGCACTGGGAGGAGGACCACTGTGGAAGTTGGGCAAAGTGGTGCTTCACCCAAGGGCTCACAGGTCTGGTTTGCAGCTCCCGTCAGCTTCTGGTGTGCTCCTGGGTCTGGCTTCTCTTTCTTTTTCCCCTGTACCCCACTCACCCATTGGCCCCTGCTGAGGACCTGTCCTGGGTTATGTGCTAGCTGATGCTCAGCAGGGAGAGTGAAATCCCAAAATTGATGTGGCAAAGGACCAGGGCAGAAATAGAGACTGGAGAAAGAGAAGGACCAGATGGTGTGTGCAGAGGGGAAGATGCTGCTGTCCTGGGTGGGCACTCCAGGACTCCCAGTGCCCTCTCCTGCTATGGAGAGCTGTGCCATGCCCAGGCAGACACACAGTGAGAGGAATCCTGCAGGCAAATCCCCCCGGGCTCCTCCACTCAGGGACTCCTTAGCGGTTTCATGAGAAATCAATAATGCTTTTGCATGGTCATAATCGTAAAATAAGTACAATTTATGGCTGCTGCCGGGGCCAAGATTTTTTCTAGTGGATGAGGTGGAGAGACAGCGACACACAGACACTTTCCCACAGCATTTTCCTTTGCAGATCAGCTCTGGCATCATGGCAAGGGGAGACCCCCATTTTGGGGGCCAGGGGGTGTTGGCTGTGTCCATGCCCCCATTTTGGGGGCCAGGGGCTATTGGCTGTGTCCATGCCCCCATTTTGGGGGCCAGGGGCTATTGGCTGTGTCCATGCCCCCATTTTGGGGGCCAGGGGCTATTGGCTGTGTCCATGCCCCCATTTTGGGGGCCAGGGGGTGTTGGCTGTATCCGTGTCCCCAAGTGGGGGTGCAGGGTGTGTTGCCCATGTCCATGTCCCCATTTGGAGGGTCAAGGCATGTTATCTGTGTCCATGTCCCCATTTTGGGGGCCAGGGTGTATTGTCCATGTCCATGCCCCCATTTGGGGGATCAGGGTGGGTTGTCCATGTCCATTGCCCCCATTTTGGGGGGTCAGGGTGTGTTGTCTGTGTCCACGTCCCCAGATGAGGGTGCAGGGTGTGTGGTCCATGCCCATCCCAGCTCAGGCCGTGTCCTTGCCCGCTGGCAGGTGGAATGGGGCAGCCATGAACGGCGATGCCCTGTGCCAGGAGCCCTCCTCCCCGCTCCCCGACTGGAGGGAGTTCTGCAAGCTGCACGCCCAGGCAGCCGCCGTGGATTTCGCCCAGAAGTTCTGCCAGTTCCTGAAGGAGAACCCCCACTACGACACCCCCGGGGCAGAGACCTCCTTCTCCCACCACTTCACCGCCAACTTCCTGGACATCTTCAGCCTGGAGGTCAGCCGGGTGTTCGTGTCCGACTCGCCCACCAAGTACAACATCGTGCCCTTCGTGGGGCTGCAGAACTGCCACGTCCCCTACGGGCGGGAGGTCACCCCGAGGAAGGAGGAGACGTCCACAGAGTCCCTGGACAGCATGGACGCCCCGCTGGGCGCCAGCCGGTACCTGACCCCAGCCCAGCAGGTGCAGGCTCGCAAGGTCTCCTCCTACGGCCACTCCCGCAGCTCGGAGGACGTCTCCATCCACGCTGCTGCCAAGCCCAAGTTCAAGAAAGGCTTCTCCCTGAGGAACATGAGCCTGTGCGTGGTGGATGGCATGAAGGAGATGTGGCACCGCAAATCCTCTCCGGAGCCGGGCGCCGAGGCTGCTCCGGGCGGCCGCAGAGCCGAGAGGGAGCCGTGGCCGGCGGGGGGCAAGGAGCCTGGAGACCCTCGGGAGAAATGGACCCACAAGCTGCGCCTGTCCAAGGTGCCCTCGTCCAAGGTGGAGCTGGTGGACATCCAGAGGGAGGGGACGCTGCGCTACATGGTGGCCGATGACACGAACTGTGTGGGGAGCTCGCAGTGGCAGAAGTGCCGCCTCCTGCTCCGGAAAGCGGTGAAGGTGGAAGGAGAGAGGTTCCTCCTGGAGTTTTATGTCCCTCCAAAGGTAAGTCCTGGCTTTTGTCCACCGTTGTTTTTATGAGAAGTTCAAGCAGCAGTTGGGCTTTGCTTGGGGCTTTTTTTGTTTCCACTGCTGAGCTGGGCTGAAATGCAGCTCTGGTCCAGAGGGAGATCTGGTGCTGTGTGGCTAAGGTGCGAATGGATGGGAAACTGTGCTTGAAACCCATCCAACCTGCAGGCCAGAATGAACCTTGCACTGTTGGTGTTGGTCTGTGCCTCTCACCTTTTGAGAAAACATAAAATACGAGTTTCTCTCTGGAGAGCAGCTCAGCATAGGTAGGGATGGTGGCATTGCTCTGGGCTGGACTGGGGAATGGAGCCTGACTGGAAGGAAACAACCCCATGTCCATGGTGCCCACAAGGCAGCCTACAAGAGAGCTGGAGAGGGACATCTGATAAAGGCATGGAGTGACAGGACAGCAGGGAATGGCTTTAAATTTAAAGAGAGTAGGGATAGGTGGGATGTTGGGAAGCAATTCTTCCCTGTGAGGGTGGGGAGGACCTGGCACAGGGTGCCCAGAGAAGCTGTGGCTGCCCCATCCCTGGAAGTGTCCAAGGCCAGGCTGGACAGGGCTTGGAGCAGCCTGGGACAGTGGAAGTGTCCCTGCTCATGGGAGGGGGTGGAACAGGATTCCTTCCCAGCTCAACCCATTCTGTGATTCCATGGATAGAGGATCTGATGAAGCCTGGCGTGTCAGCTGCACCAAAGAGAAAATAAACTTGGGTTAAAATGGAACAACTGCTGCTCTTAAAACATTTAAGAGAGAGCTCGTAGAGGGATTCCTTTTTTAGTGTATCTTGATTTGCCTCTAAAAATCAATTTTGAAATTACTTTATGGCAACTTTTATGAACATTGTCTGCTCTTCTGTTATAATCACACCCCGCTTTGGTTTACAGCTTTCTCCTCTCATCCCATCTTGCTTTCCATCTGGCAAATGTAAAAGTGGCACCCATCTGGCACAGCTGGAAGAAAACTGCTTTTTGCTTCAGCAGCCCACAGCTTTGTTTCTGCACAGACCCTACAAAAACTATGGCCATGTCTTTAAATCTTTAAAGGGAAGAACCCTGCCGGAGAGGAGGGGGTTGAAATGAGATGATCTTTAAGGTCCCTTCCAACCCAAACCATTCTGTGATTCTAAGGCCCTTCTCTGGCTCAGGGGTGAATTATCACCTTGTTTCCTTTCCTTTCGAAGCAGCTGCCGCTTCCTTTCTGACCTTCTCCCGTGCAAACACCAAGATGGAAAAATTCCCCAGGGATGGGCAGAGCCTTGCACGGCTGAGACGTGTCTGGAGGCAGCACTGGGGCTCTGGGGCTGGCAGAAACGAAACATCCTGCTGGGGAAAAAGCAGTTTCTGTTCTGTCTTGGATTTATTTATTTTTATTTCCCAATAAAAATGGGAACTGAGCCCGTGATTGGTAACTTGCAGTCTGGAGCTCCTTGCTGGCCTCATCCCACCCACTGCACCCAAGGCACCAGGCACAGGTTTTGGTGACTAAATCTCATCTCTGTTTCCTGCAGCTGCAATGCTCCAAATCCCAGAGCCCTGGAGGGGACCAGCCCTGGAGAGCAGCTCTGCGAGCTCCTTTGTGGGGATTTGTTATAATTAAAACAAATATCTGGGGAATTTGTTGCTCAGCAAACACTTGGAGTGGGAGGCACCGGGTCTTGCCTCCCCACCGAGGCTCCGGCGGGTGCCAGGGGCCCTGGGGGAAATTCATTTTTTTTCTTTATTTTAATGTAATTAAAATTCCCTGCATGGCTGAGGCTGCTGTGCTGTAGCTGCTCAGTTGAAATGCTGCTCCTGTGCTGCAGAAACTGGGCTGCTTTCTGCATGG
Organism: Notiomystis cincta; assembly: GCA_013398075.1. Taxonomy (NCBI): domain Eukaryota; kingdom Metazoa; phylum Chordata; class Aves; order Passeriformes; family Notiomystidae; genus Notiomystis; species Notiomystis cincta. The sequence continues at coordinate 63,192 of VZRX01008909.1, read as the reverse complement.
GAAGCATCCCCCATCAGACAGCACCGCTCTTCCCATCGGGAGAGGGTGGAAAATGGAGAGAAATTAAGTGGTGTTGGCAGAGCTGGCACATCAGCCTGTGCTGGAGCAAGGAGGGTGGCTTGGCAGTTAAAAGCACGTCCCTGTCTTCCACTGGGCCTCCTCTTGGTTTAATTCACAGAGCTCAGAGTTACCAGGCACGGGAGGGAAATCAATGCTGTTTATTCCCCCCCCGTAATAACCACACAGGCTGAGCTGCTCTTGCCTCTGAGAGCCCTGCTGCATTGTCCCCAAGGACAGTTTGATTCAATTGAGTGACTTTTTTTTTTTTTTTAATTCTTTGTTTTCTTTT
>VZRX01008909.1:47591-62814 GCA_013398075.1 Notiomystis cincta | reverse complement strand
GTTTTATTCAATTGAGTGACTTTTTTTTTTTTTTAATTCATTGATTTCTTTTCATTTATTTTCTTTGGTGTTTTTTTTTCCCCTTTTCCCAGGCTTCCAAACCCAAGGTGAGCATCCCGCTGTCGGCCATCATCGAGGTGCGCACCACCATGCCCCTGGAGATGCCTGACAAAGACAACACCTTCGTCCTAAAGGTGAGAGCAGGGTGTGTATCCCTGCAGGAACCTCCTCTGCACCTGCATCCTGCAGTGCTGGAGGCTCAGTCCCCAAAGGGATCCTTGCCTTGGCTTTCAGAGCTGAGATGCCAACAGCGCTGATGCTCCCCACAGGATTCCTGCCTCCTCCAGCTGACACTGGGGTGTTTGGGGATTGAGCTGTTTGGCATTCACCATGGGGGTTGGCTTCTCTGTGGCACCAGGAGATGGGTTAAATCAGTGTCCAGAGAGAGCCTGCAAGGAAAATGCTCCTTGGTGGCAGCTGCTTGTGATTTTGTGGCTGCTGCTGTCCTGTATCTGTGATGTGTGGTGGCTGTTTTGTTGACACAATGTGATGGCCCTTCGTGCTGTGGTCTGGTTGACAAGGTGGCATCTTGATCAAAGGTTGGGCTTGATGATCTTAAAGGTCTTTTCCAGCCTTGATGATTCTGTGGCAACAGCTCTGTGGAGCCAGTGAGACCCTGGGGATCAACCACTCGTGAGTCTGGGGGCATGGCAGAGAGTGAAAGTCTCTCCCTGCAGAATTTTCCATGTCATGCAATTAATTAGCTCAATGCTGCCTCCTGCTCTGCTGGAAGACAGCAGCCTGTCATGGCAGATCAGGGCTCAATTTTGCAGGGTCCTGCACACCGTGATGGTGACAGACCATTGGATTTTGAGCATTTCTGTGTTCTACCTCTGCTAAACAAACACTTCTCTCTCTGATGCTTCTCCCCAAGAGTGTGTGGCAAAGCAGAGCAGAGAGGCTGGGCCTCCCAGCTGAATGAACCTGCTTGGAAGCTTAGAAAACTATGAAAGGAAAAGAGGGAAAAAATTGAGCATGGCTTGATGAAAGGCCCCCAAGCCCTGAAATCCACCTGGCCCCAGCACACACTCCCAGGGGAAACTTCTTTTCACCAAATCCAGCTACTTGTCAAGGTCACACAATTTCTCCTGGCACCTTTCCTCTCCCAAGGGCTTCTTGCTCTTCAGCTTCAGCAGTGGTCATGATGCAAGTGTCCACCATGGGCATGGAGGCTCATTCAGCTGTTTTCTGTGCCTCAAAGGCCAACCTCAAGTGTCTTCTGCTCTCCAGACTGACTAGACCAAGGTCCTCCTTCCTTTCCCTGCAGGCTCTGGAAATAAGAACTCCAAAGTGTTCATGGGGCAGTGGCCCAGAGCAGATGGGAAGGATTGCTTCTCCTTTCTTCTTCCTCTCTGTCCAGCCTAAGCTGATGCAGTTGCTTTCCTCACACTGTGACAATGATGTTGTTGACTCACAGGCAGGCTGTGGGCTGGTGGAACTCCAGGATGATTTTGCAGAACTGCTGCAGGTCGTGGTTCCCCAGCCCGCACACCCCCAGCGATCGCTGTGAGCCCAGGGCTCGCCCTGTCCTTGAGCTGGAGGCTGGTCTCAGCTCTTTCTTCCACTTCAGCTTTGACAAGTTCATTTGAATTCTTGCCTGATCCTCCAGCACACTTGCAGTGTGGTGCCATCCATGAACTGATCACGTTCTTTTGTCCTCATTACTGAGGAGCAGGCACAGAGAGCCTTTGATGGGAAGGAGCTGCTGAGCACATCCCTCAGCTTTGACCACTGGCCATTGATAACCCATCAGCCATCAATCTCTGGAATATGGCTCATCAACTGCTTCTTGTCATGTTTTCCAGATCCCCTTACAAGTCCCACCTCAACTGTGTCACATCAGTGTCCAAAATGTGGCCACATCAGTGTCCAAAGCGTGGCCACATCAGTGTCCAAAGTGTGGCCAACACCAAGGATGTGCCACTGCTTCTCCCTATCCCTGGGGCTGTCACGAGCATGGGCAGATGGGCTTGGTCATGACAGATCCCTGCTGGGGGATTTCAGCTCTGGGATGCCTCCTAGGTGTCTGTGAGGGTTGGTTTCTCTGGCTGCTAGAGGAGAGCTCTGGGCTTGTCTTCTTTCCATTTTCTGAAGCCAGACATGCTCTCTCCACTTCCAGTGCTAACAGCTTGGTGACTGCCCCAGCCATTCCTTTAATTCCCTTCAGGAATGCTCCAAACCCTGCCAGCTGGAATATACCTGCTTTACCAGGTACCTCCTGCTCCTGCCCTGTCCTGGCTCTCACCCTGCCACAGGGGAATTGATCAGAATCGATCGTTTGAGTGAGCTGAGGCAGCAAGCACGGCATGGAGCCCGCCCATCCAGGCTCTGCTCTCCCCTCCCAGCTGTTGGCATGAGATGCTGTTTCTCTTTTCTCACATCCACTATTATTTGTGATTTATTTTCTGCTGGGACATCTTTCTGCTGTCCCATTTCCCCTTTGCTGGCTGGACTTGCAGAGGGGGTGAAGCACCCCCAGTGCTGGGGTACAGGTTAGGTGGGCAAGCTGGGTGCTCTGGTTTCCCTTCCTGTGTGATGTGGAGCCCAGTCTCAACCTTCACACACAAGGTGCAGGTTACAACGAGTGAAAAAGCTCCTGCCTCATTTGGGGAGGCCACACTGAAATAGTTTCTGCCAGATTGCCTAAAAATGAGCAGCCAGCGTGTCCCCAGAGCCCATCAGACACCAAGCACATGCAGTTTTTTCCATTGCACAAGCAGGTGCTTGCAAAACACCCGAGCCCTGCACGTGCTTTGCTTGCTGTCATGCTGTGCCTGAGTGACAGCCCCATCTCCCACGTCAGCTTCATGCCTTGCCCTCAAAAAGCCAGAGAAGATCCTTTCTTCTGGTTAAGCAGACTGGGGAGGGGGATCTTTGCTACTCCCCTCCACCTCTGCTTGGGACAGGGTCCAGGTCACTGCTCAGCCCCAGTCAGGGCTCTGCTCCCTGTCCTCCCTGCTTATTTTCAGGACAGTGATTCAGTGGTTTGTGATTAATTGAATTTGCTTGGAGGTTGTCTCAGCTGGCAATGCAACACCTCCCTGGAGTCAGGGCTGCTCTGCCACCTCAGGAACACGATGTTTAAGGCTCCATGAGGGATGCAGGGAAACCTGCCAGAGGCATACAACATCCCATGACATCTGAGTCCACTGACAGGGAGCTTCTGTGGCCCCAGAAAGGCACAGCTCCTTTGGGCTGGACAGTTTGGAGGCTCTTTTGCATCCTAATTTTTTTATTTTTTTTCCTGTGAGAGGGGGTTTCTCTCCCACTCAGTTGCAATCAGAAGCCTCATGGACCAGAAAAGATAACAGAGGAGAGGTTTAAAGCTCCTGGGTCTGGCAGGGTTTTGAGGCAGAGTGCAGCATGGCTTCTGCTATACCTGTGCAGAGCTAGTTTGGGGGGGACACAGAGGTGCCCCAGAGTAAGGGATGCTGTCTGTGCTTGGGCATAGTGCCAGGTACCCCAGATGCTGCCAGCCAGGTGTGATTTTTCCATGGAGGCCGTAGAAAACTTTTAAAAAATCTTTTCATATATCTGCTGATAACAGTGGGGTGAGGTTTTCCTCAGAGCCCCATCTTTGGTCAGGGGTCATCCTGGATGCACCAGAGCATCTCTGTGGGTCACCCCTGGGAACTGGGATGGGCTGGGACACAGATCCTCTGGGTCACCCCTGAGCACTCCTGTGCTGGGACGGGCTGGGACACTGATCCCCTCCTGCTCAGCTGAGGTGCTCTTTAGGGGCTCTGGCTGCTTTGTGGGGTGTGTTGTGCCTCGGGGAGGGGGGCAGCACCCAGGCACAGCTGACCCCATCCCACATTGCCTGCAGGTGGAGAATGGGGCCGAGTACATCCTGGAGACCATCGACTCCCTGCAGAAGCACTCATGGGTGGCTGATATCCAGGACTGCATCGACCCTGGGTAAGGATCCTGGGGAAGGGGCTCTGTGGGGCTGAGCTGTGGGGCCTCACCACTGAGCACCCTGATGCAGTTTTTGCTGCTTGGGTTGTCAGGGGAAGTCCCCAGCTCAGATCAGCAGAGGTCTGGAGGCAGAGTTAGCAGCCTGTGTCTGCCAGGGGTGCAGAGCACTGGCCACCTGCTCAGCATTCTCTGCCCCATGTCCCCTCAGCCTGGCAGAGGTAGATGACCTGGGAACACAGCCTCAATGCAGGAAGTTCCTAACACCCACCTTCTGAAGCTTTTACACCATATTTAAGCTATTTTCCATGGGTTTCTTCCAGCTTAGCATCCATGATATATTTAACATTCAGCTGGTTGAACTGATTTATTTGTATTTCTATCACAGTGGCATCAGTGTTGTCATTGGAGTCACAACTCAGCCAAAACTTCTCATCTGCTGTTTCATCAGCACATGCAGCAAGTTGTGTCAGGGAGCTTTGTGTGCCTGGTGCTGCTGCCCTTCAGCTGGCTCAGACAGGCCCAGCCTCCTGGGAAACCCTGGCACTGCCCTTCTTGGCACAGTTTTGGAAAAACAAGGTGCCCACGCTTGTAGCAGTGAGAACCTCAAGCAAACCTGGAACAGAGGCTTGGAGAGGCTCCTGCTCCCTCCAGGCTGCCTTTGTGCCCTCCTGCTAGAGAGAGGCATTTGGTTGGTCACCAGGGAGGATGCATCTCACAGGGAGGATGCACTGGTGCCCCCCAGATCTTTGCTCCTTTTGCTGTTTCCTGAAATCTATAATCCATTGGCACAGGCTGCCCAGAGAAGCTGTGGCTGCCCCATCCCTGGAAGTGTCCAAGGCCAGGATAGACATGGCTTGGAGCACCCTGGGCTAGTGGAAGGGGGTATGGTATGGGGATGGAACGAGATGAGCTTTAACTTCCCTTCCAACCCACACCATTCCATGATTCTGTAATCCAAGAAGAAATGCTGAGGCTGGGCTGCTGCTGCAAGGCTGGGACAAGGCCTTTTTTCCCTCACTCCATGTTTCAGTGCTGGTTTTCCAGCTGGAGCTGCGCCCCAGGGCCGTGCTCCCCTCGAGCCGCCGCCAGCCCCTCGCTCTGCCCCTGGCAGCCTCCCAGCCCCTTCTGTTTGCCCAGCACCCAGCGCCGTCCCGCTCTGGCCTCCGGACGTGACTGCAAAGCAAATAATAATGAACTCCAGAGCAAATAATAACGAGCTGTTTAATACACCGACACACGCCCGGCGCCAGGAGCCAGTTCTCAGTCAGCTCCCGCTGCTCCTGCCAAGGGCCCCGTGCTGGAGCCGCCGCCTGAGCGCCCGGCCACGGCTTCTCTGCAGAGCGCCGTTGGTTTGGGTTTCCTTCCTCCCTTCTTGTTTTTAACTGGCTGCAGCTGAATGGCTCCCAGTGGCTGATTCACTTACTGGCCACTAAATAATTCAGCAGCTCACAGGGAGCTGTTGCCACCGACGCAGCCGCTTCCTCACTGCCCACGTGGCCCTTGTGAAGCAAGAGCAGCGAGTGCTGTGGGCAGCTCTGGACTCTTGCTGGTGGCTGGGATAAAAATAGGATGTGGGAAAAGTCGGGTGCTTGTGCAAGAAGGGTGCTGAAGTGCACAGGGAGGGTTGGCAGCAGGGATGCTCTGAGCGGCTCCCTTGCTCTATTCCCACTTGCTGTCTTGTTCCAGCCCTCCTGACTTAGTGTTTTGAGGGCTTTTAGGGATGTAATTCCCGTGGGTGGGTAATTCCCTTTGCAGAGGGTGAAAGTGAAAGCGCCCTCGGGTGGAAGTTGGTGGTGAGAGGGTGTGTGGGTGCAAAACAAAGTGCTGAGAGTCAAGGTAACAGCTTTCCTTACAAACCCACAAGGCTGCAGCAAAATCCTGCAGCTGGAACGCGGCGTGACCTGTGCGGTCTGGGTTTCCAAGGTTTAATCCCTCCCACGCTGGTTTCTCACCCCTAAAAAGTCATGTTGTTTGGTGGCTGCTCTGCCTCTCAGTGCTCTTGGTGCTGTGGCAACCCCTTGGGAGGAAATAAGGAGCATCAGGATGTGCTCTTGGATCACACCAGAATTTTGTTTGGCTGAGTCCCAGTTCCATGCCAGTGAGTGGAGGTGCCAAATATGTGTCTCTGTCTGTGCTCTCCTCCAGGGACAGTGGGGATGACATTGAGCTGGTGTCCTGTGCACAGGGAGCCTGTCTGCCAGGCAGGACAACCTCCTCCAGCTGCGAGTTCCTGGCTGATGGTAAGGAACTACTTCTGGGAAAGTCTGGGGGTCCCTCAGAGCCATAACCTCGCCCTCAGGTGTCCCTAAGATCCAGGAGTATCCAACACAATTGCCTTCAGAGCAGGACAGCCCCCAGCTTTGTCCAGTGATGCTGGGAGCCTCGAGCTCATCCCTCTGCAATTTCCCTTCCAGATGTACCCAGGCCACCAGACAGATGTGCCCTGCCCAGTGCTCACAACACCGCCACAGCCACCGCTGTCCCCATGCCCCGGGGCAGGGACTCCCTGGGGGAGCTCCTCACCCATGTCCCACTGGAAAGCTTCCTGCAGACGCTGGAATCCTCCCCCACCGCTGGTGGGCATCTCACAGGTACTGGGATGCAGGGTGCAGCCCCGGCATCTCACTCTGGAGGGTGCACGGAGGGAGAGGAGGAGGGGCAGGACGAGAGGGGGTGATGTCCGGGTGCTCCCTAAAAACCTGCTGTCCCTGCGGGCAGGGGAGGACAGCGAGGCCGAGGCTGAGATCAACCTCTCTGACTTCCCCTGGTTCCACGGGACTCTGTCACGGATCAAGGCGGCCCAGCTGGTGCTCTTCGGGGGCGCCCGCAGTCACGGACTGTTCGTCATCCGGCAGAGCGAGACGCGGCCCGGGGAGTACGTGCTGACCTTCAACTTCCAGGGCAAGGCCAAGGTGGGTGTCCTCTGCTGCTCTGTGTCCTCAGCTTCTCTGTGAGTGTTACTGCCAGCCCTGCCCAGCACCTCCTTGTCCTGTGGGTGACCCCAAACACAGCAGCTCTGTAGGAGCTGTACCCCAGCAGGGCATCCCTCAGGACCACCTGCCCTTGTGCCCCAAGGCCCCTCTGCATCCTGCCCAGCCTGTTCTACACTCTACACTCAACTGCATCAGTGGCTGCCATGTGAGCATAAGGTTAAATACCCCATGGGGGCTCAGTGTAGACTGGCACACCTTCCCCTGCCCTCTCCTTGTCTGTTTTGTGTCCCAAAGTACACAGATGCACTATGACAAACCAACCACAAGTAGGTTTTGCTGGGTCTCTCTTCTAGCAAAAAGATTGCCTGTTCTTGTCACCTTTCAAGAAGTAGTTTGGGTGGGCTAGAGGCCTCCCCAGGCTGTCTGTGACCCCGTGATTGCAGCTTCAGCACTCTCTGGTTGTACCCAGATGCCCTTCTCTGTGTGTTTCTTTATGGTGTTCATCCCCAGGAGGGGCCAAACTTCTCCTGGGGCTGCAGCAAGTGGGGTTTTACAGGAAACACCTTGTAGCAGGATAAACAGAACAATCCTGTGGAGTTCAGGGTTTCATTAGCAGCAAACCTCCCTTGGCTGATGGAGGTGGCTCCTGCAGATTGCCAGGGTGGGTCTCACTCTCACGACCCCCAGCTCACCCCCTGCCCCCTGCACTTGCAGCACCTGCGCCTGTCGCTGAACGAGAGCGGGCAGTGCCACGTGCAGCACCTCTGGTTCCAGACCATCTTCGACATGCTGCGCCACTTCCACACCCATCCCATCCCGCTGGAGTCGGGCGGCGCGGCCGACATCACCCTCCGCAGCTACGTGGTGGCACAGAGCCCACAGCCCGGTAGGTGCCAGGGCTGGGCAAGGCTGCACGTGGGGGGCTGGGTGTCAGGAGTGGGCTGGGATCTTGTGTGGAGCTGAGGGACAGAGATCCGTGGGAGTCCCTCCCTAAAGCAGCGCCCTGCTGGTGTGTGTGACTCTGGAGATGCACCAAGGTGGGTGTTACCCGCTGAAGGTGGGTGTGTGGGTGTGACCCCCTGCCCCTGGCTGGGGCAGGAGAGGGTGTCCCTGTGGGTGTCAGCCCCCTGGCTGGGGCAGGAGAGGGTGTCCCTGTGGGTGTCAGTCCCCTGGCTGGGGCAGGAGAGGGTGTCCCTGTGGGTGTCAGTCCCTGGCTGGGGCAGGAGAGGGTGTCCCTGTGGGTGTCAGTCCCTGGCTGGGGCAGGAGAGGGTGTCGCTGTGGGTGTCAGTCCCTGGCTGGGGCAGGAGAGGAGCAGAGGGGTGTGCAAGGCTTGGAGTGTCCTGCCGTGCTGGGAGAGAGTGGGAAGGAGGGCTGGAGAAGAGCAGGGTCAAGGATGGAAAGAGGGTGTGGGAAGGTACCAGCGAGGGAGAGGGAGGGGGCCGAGCCCCAGGCAGCACTGGAAGGGTCAAGCTCCCGTTTCCCTTGCAGACGCCGCCCCCCCCCCGCCCCTCGTGCCGCAGCCACCGGCCTGCCGGGTCGACCTGCCACCTCCACACTACTTCTGCAGCACAGCACCCACGGGCCCGCCGGGCCCGCCACCCGCTGAGGGGGTGGCCGTGGCCGCCACTGTCCCGGTCCCCGCTCCGTACCACCGCCTGGAGGGTGCGCTGGGCCCCCGGAGCCGCAGCGGCAGCGCCGAGCGCCGGCCGGAGCCCCCTGCCGCCAGTGCCGAGGACTACCACGAGGCTGACAGTGCCCGGAGCCGGACCCGGGCGGTGGAAAACCAGTACTCCTTCTACTGAGCCCCCCATGCTGCGGGCTGGGTGCGGGGGGAGCGGGGCAGCCGCGCCCCTCACCGCTGCACCAGCCTCGCCACCTCCTGCTGCCACCACCAGCGACCCAGCCGGGACGTCCTCCTCGCTCCCTGCCGCTTTTGGGAGCTGTGTCAGCGGTGGGCAATGGCCCAGCTGGACCTGGCACCAGCCCCAGGGTTGGGGCAGTGCTGGGGCAGTGGGAGGCTGAAAGAGTCAGTGCCATTTTAGAGCTTGCAGCCTCTTCTCCTTCCCTCCGGACCAAGAGCTCTCCCAGTGCCGAGCCGGGCTCCCTGCATCTCCTCCTGGGTATGTCCATCGTGGGATGGCGCCCAAAGCCGTGATGGGCTCCATCTTCCAGCCAAAGCACCTTGGCATGGCCCCTCTGGGGTGAAAAGTCCAGCATGGCCAACATCCTTCTGGCACCACCGCCCTGCAAACCAGCTGCTGAGGGACTCTGGCGTTTTGGGATGAGCATGGAAATGTCAGATCTCCAGGCAGAGACTCCTCACACACGTGGATCACTGAAAGGGCAGTGCTGCAGAGGCCTGAGGGTTCATCTGGGCTGGCTTTTGGGCTCACTCTGGGGCATGTGTTTCCTGCCCTCTGACAGAAGGTTTTTGTCCAAAGCTTAATGAATTGCATTCAAGGAAGGGTTTTCCTGCTGTCCTGCCTTTTCTGTTCCTTTGTTTCCTTTCTCTCCTTGCTGTACCAACAGAGAATCCCGGGATAACCCTTTTTTCCTCCCTATCTTCCTAGATTTTTCAAAACCTAAGCTCTCTGCAAGGGCATCAGCTCAGCCTGCTCTCTGCCACAGCTGGGCAGTATTTTCCTTTGCTCAAGGCAAACCTTGGAAAATGTGACAACACCCCCTCTTTACATCAGTTTTTGGTCATTTGGGACGTCTCAGGGCCTCAGGCAGAGGCCAGGGGCTGTGTCCAGAGGTGAGGGACAGCTTTGCCTTGCAGGTGCTTGGCTGTGCTCCCAGGAATAAAAACACTACGTTGATTCTTTTCCAGTAGGTCATGGAAGCCCTGAGGATGTTTTTACAGGCCAGGGTTTGTGCCTCATGTGGGGTGGGAGACCCTCCAGAAGGGCAGCTTTGCTTGCAGACAGTGTTTGCAGGTCCCCCTTGGTTTGGCTCACACAGCTTGTCTCACCCAGCAGCAGGACTCCTGGCTCCTCATGTGGCAGTGACAGGAGTGACAGTGCTCACAGCACCTGAGCCAGGTGGCTTTGGAGTCTGGACAGGTCCCCAGGTAGGGCAGACCCCACCATACCCAGCTACAAGTTACCACTTAGTGCAAAGAGGAACAAGCCAAGCCACAATCTCAAAAAAAAAAAAAAACCCTTGAATTTGCCTGGAATTGGGTTGGGCTGATTTTTTCTTTATTAGGTGCCTTCTTTCCTGAGCTAGCAAAGCATGTCCCCAGCGCTTGGCTCACATGTGCCTCCTGCTTCAAGAGGACAGGGAAGGTGTCTCCAAGGCTCCCTGCCTCCTCCTGTGATGGGAGAGCTGCCTTTCTGGATGTGTGAGACGAGGCCTGGTGGATCCCATTCCTACAGCAAATGCCACCTTCTCCCCAAACACACGGCCCTTCAGAGGGCAGCAGGAGCAGTTTGCTCTGTTGAGGGTATTTCTCCTTCCTCAGCCCAGCTAAAACACAGCTCAGAGGAGCAGGGAGAGGCTGGATGCTCTTGGCTGATGGGTTTAACACATGCAATGGATGAGGGGAGATCTCCAGATCTAACACAGACATTGTCACTCTGGTTCTTCCCTGAGGCCCCAAGGGTAGGATCCAGAGGGCTGGATGGGAGCACTGCCTTACAGACCTTCAGGTATTGGCTTTGTTTCTCACTTTCTGTGTCACGTGATAGGAAAAGGAGGGGGAAGCAATGATCTGCAAGCAAAAAATGTTAATTTGTAAATAGGGAAGAGTCTGGAAGAGTTTACTGTTGTGTAGAATAAATTAATTTTATTTAAAAAAAGAAAGGGAAGGGGGGGACTTGTTAAACAAATGGAGAACTCGAGTTCCGGTTTTAAAATAAAATCACTTGCAAAAACAACAGCACGTGAGCAAGAGCTTGGGGCTTTGCTGGATTTGCTACATGAAAAGAAAAGGAAAAAAGAGAGGGAGGATGCTGTCACGTCTCATGTGTGCAGACCTTGTTGCTATCTCCGGGCAGTTGGGGCCAGGCTCCGTCTGTCTCTGCCTGCCAGAGTGCGCTGAGAAAGAGGAGGAAGGGAGTGGAGAGTTCTCCCTGCTGAGCAGAGGGAGGAGGAGGAGGAGGATGGGTTCAGGCTGTACAGGACAGGGTTTCCTCTCCTACCAGTCTGTTATTTACTTAGTCTGGTTTGTCAGTGGAGCAAGTCACCATCCCCCAAGCAGCAGGGAGAGCCGGGGATGAGCAGCCCTGGGCTGGGAAAGAGGCCCTCCCCTGCTAAAGGCCTGTGCTAGCATCTCCCAGCAGCTCCCCATGGCCTGTCATTCTCCCTCCTCTGCCTTCATCTCTCCTGGGAGACTGTGCCTCATGCTCTGACGTTGTATGTCTTTCTAGTGTGCTCTTTTCTGCTGAGAATCCCCTGGGAAAACTGGAGCATTGTCCCAGACTGTACTGTGACAGCTAAGCAGTGACAGACGCAGCTAACACATGGCTTTTGGGGGGGTGGAGGGAGCTGCTCAGCTCGGTAATCAGGCCATGGTTGTGTCATGATCCATTCACAAAAACATTCCCTCCCCAAAAGTCACCAGAGCCTTTTCAGCGCTCCTGGAGAGCTCATCCATCAGGAGCTGGGCAGCTGGGGAGGTGACACTGAGGGCTGTGCCTGCGGGACAGCTGCTCCTCGTGCCTCAGGGAAAGCCATTCACACTTCAGCTTATTAGCAAATTGACTAATTACAGCATCGGTCTTGCTGGAAAACATTCCTTTCCTTTCATAGGTTGTCTGGAAGGGCAGGGACAGGACAAAACAGAATCTAAGGCAGAGATTTGATGGTGAAACGAGGGGAAAGCAGGCTCAGCGTGTGGGCTGGATTCCAAGCCAGCAGTGCCCTCTGCCCGGGGCCAGAGAAGGACTGGTCTGCAGGGATGCTGGACTGGTCTGCGGGAATGCTGGACTGGTCTGCAGGGAAGCTGGCGCTGAGCTGTGCCCTGGCACGTACCAAGAACAGGACAAAAATGCAAAGGGATTTCAGCAGCACAGCCGCCCACGTTTCACGTGGGTGTTGGAGCTCCACGGCTGCTCCTGCCTGACGTGCGGGGTCTGTCTCAGCAAAGGATTGCAGTGCTTCCAGAAGGATCCTTTTGGTAGGAAAACTCCTCAGAAACACAAATGAGCTGCTTTGATAAAGATCAGGGAGCCGAGTTTTGTTGCTTGGTTCGAAGGGACCTGTGAAAACACTACCCTGTTCTAATGCAAATCCGCTGACCCCAGTAAGCCCAGTCCTGCCCAGATCCCAGCTCAGCGCCCTGATTTTGTGAGCTTTGTATTTTGATGGAATACTTTCTATTTTTGTATGACACAAGTAAGTGTCTTGCCCCCCTCCCCAGAGTTTTTAAAAGTAAAACGTGCATAACGCACCAAGAGTCTGCACCAACTCCCTCAATACGTAGTTTGAGAGTGAGATGTTCCCAGGTCTCTTTCCCCAGGGTTTGTGAGGGCTCTGCTGGCTGTCAGGCAGTTGCCTGTTTGTCTCCTGCAGCTGTGAGCTGGTGGCTGGAACAAGCCATGTTCTGGGCAAGTGAACCCAGCTGCTCCCTGCAGCCCTCAGGCTGCCGTCCTGCCTTCCTCCCATGGGGACTGGCACTGGACGGCCAAGTCCTGGCAGCTCATCATTCACAGCCCTGCTTTGGGAAGCTGTGTGTTTGGAGAGGTGGCTGTGAGGAAGAAACAGGGTGTAACTTTGGGGATTAGTTGTGCTTAGGACTCAGCTGAGGAAACTCAATCGGTTTGCAGCGATTCTGCTTTGTAAAACAGTCTGCAGTGACTGAGAGGGCACAGGGGACCTGCCCTGGCCTCTGCAACAGAGCTGGTGTCCCCCTGGCACGGGTGAGTCCAGCCTGGCACTGGATGTTTTCTGTCCTGGTGGGCTGAAGAGGACCCGAGGCGGGGAGAGCCGCAGGCACAGGAGCTGGGGAGCTGGCAGACAGCACGGAGGAAGCTGTTTGCATTGCTCCAGCCAGGGCTGAGACTGCAAGGATGCCTTCCAGGACCAGCGGCCAGCTGGGAACTCAGCCAGCACTAAATTCACACCATTCTTTTACAAATCAGGTTGGTAAGACAAACACGAGACACAAACTAGTGTGATTTCCATAGCAACCTCAGCGGAGGTTGAAAAGTCTTTTGTAAACATAGGGCTGAACCTGAGGATCAGCTCCGATTTTCTCCACAGAAAGGGGAAGAGAATGGAGGCTTAATAAATTCAGGCCATACAAATGAACTATAAATCTCAGAAAGAGCCATTCCCAACCTCTCTGTTCCCCTTTCTGTCACCCTCTCCACATGCACAGCACGAAGCTGTCTGAAACCCAGAGCCCAACTTGCCAGCTCTGGCTTATCTCCATAAACTGCACAAAGGCTTATGCCCCTCTTCCATTGCAGCTGACCTTTACTGGCTAATTCTGTGACGCACACACAGCCCCAGCACATGCCATGCCATTTCTGTAGGGCCACAGCGACTTGAAATGAAATTTGGCTTGCAGTGGGGGCCTGTACTGCAGCCAGCTCCAGCTCCTCTTCCCCACCGTGGTTTCCTCCAGCTCCGTCAGGCAAGCGCGGATTCGGGTGTACCAACCCTCGGCTCACGCAGGTGCTGTTCCTGCAAACCCCAGGTGTGAGTATGGATGCAGCCAGCGCAGCATCCCCCGCTGCCACCTGCCCGGGGCTCGCACCGCCCGGCAGGGCCGTGCTGCGGGAGCGGCGCTGCCCTTCATCACTGTCAGCAGACAAAGCCCGCGGGCAGCGCTGCGTCATGACCGAAGTGACACGGACAGATGGCGCAGGCAGCCTGCCACGGGGGCACCGGGAAGTGCTGTATCGCTTACACCCTCACGGGGAAGGGATTTGGCAGGGCTCAGGGCGCCCGTGAAAAACACGCCGCATTCTCGCCCTCCTCGGGCTCACAGAGCGCGGCAGATGCCGGCGCTGCCTCGCTAACGCTGCCTGCTGGGGACAGACCGCACTCGCCGAGAGCGGGCCGGAGGCGACAGGGGACATGGGAGCTCAGCAAACACAGCTGTGGCAGGAGCAGGATGCACCGCGGCGGCTGGGACATGGGAGGAGTGAGGCAGGAACAGGCTGTATCTGAGTGTTTCAGTGTCTGAGGGAGGGTGTCAGGGGCTGGCCCTTCTGGTGGTGCTGAGCACTGGGGTGAGAGGCTGCAGCACAGGCAACTCCACCTAAACACGAGACATGGGCCCAGAGAAGGCCAAGCAGGTAGTTCCAGGGGTGGAACACCTCTCCTAAAGGAAATGCTGAGAGAACTGGGGATTGTTCAGCCTGGAGAAGTCTTTGGGGCGACCTAATTGTGGCCTTTCAGTACCCAAAGGGATGAGAACGATGCAGCAGGACTTTGAACAAAAATTTGTAGTGATAAATGGTGGAACGGCTTCAGACTGAAAGTGTGGGTTTAGATTAGATATTAAATTCTCTGCTGTGAAGGTGGTGACACTCTGGCACAGATTGCCCAGAAAATCTCTGACTGCTCCATCCCTGGAAATGTTCAAGGCCAGGTAGGATGGAGCTCTGAGCAACCTGGTCTAGTGGCTGGCATCCCTGCCCACATCAGGGGGTTGGAATAGGAAGATCTTTTAGGTCCCTTCCAACCCAAACCATCCTGTGATTCTGTGAGGAAGAGCTTCACTGAGTGGGTGGTCAAGCAGTGGCACAGGCTGCACAGAGAGGGTGTGGGTGTCCCGCAAAGCCCTCTGGACACAGCCCTGAGTGTCACGTTCAGGGGGCTGGAGCGGTGGCCCAGTGGCCCTTCCAACCTGAACCATCATTCTGTGACTCTGTGCCGTCCAAGAACCCCAGTGAGAGTGGCAGAGCACTGGGACAGGCTTCCCAGGAGTGCCGTGGAGTCGCCCTGCCTGGAGACATTCCCAACACACCGGGACGTGCTCCTGTGCTCTGCTCTGGGTGTCCCTGCCTTGGCTGGGTGATCTACAGAGGGCCCTTCCAACCACAGTTTGGTGACTGTGCCTTCAGCCTCCGTCCACGCTGCAGGGTGCGGACACGAGGAGGAGGAATTTCTTCACAGAAAGCGTGATTATCTACTGGCACAGGCTGCCCAGGGAGGTGGTGAAACATCAGCCGTGGAGGCGTTCAAGGAACGACTCGTGTCACTCAGTGCTCCGGCTGGCTGGGTGGTAACAGGGCAGAGGTTGGGCTCGATGGTCCCAGAGGTGTTTCCTCGGTGTCCCTCTCCCCTCACGGCCCTGACTCCGCGGCTGTGGTGATGCTGAGGGCCCCACACGGCTCCCTCACAGAACTCCCGCCTC
>VZRX01008909.1:16938-47521 GCA_013398075.1 Notiomystis cincta | reverse complement strand
GGACCCTGAGACCCTCTCGGTGTCTGTGAGGGAGGAGGGACCCTGAGACCCTCTCGGTGTCTGTGAGGGAGGAGGGACGCCGAGCCCCCCACCCCGCCCCCGGAACCCGTGAGGGAAGAGGGACGCCGAGCCCCCCACCTCTGGCTCTGTGAGAGAAGAGGGACTGCCACCCCCTTGCCCCTCTTCTGGGGTCCATCAGGGGAGAGGGACCAACCTCCCCTTTCTCCTCTCCGCGTCCGTGAGGGAAGAGGAACCGACACCCCCTCTCCGGGGTCTGTGAGGAGAGAGGGACCAAGCCCCCCCTTCTTCCTTGCCGGTTCCATGACGGGATCGACACACGCCCCCTTCCTCCCTGCCGGGTCCTCAAGGGGAGCGGGACCGACCCCCACACACCTCGGCTTGCTGCGAGGGGAGGGGACCCATCTTTTCTGGGATGCTCTGAGGAGAGAGATCTTTCTCTGGGAACCCAGGAGCCCCTCCGTGCTCTGCCAGCTGGTTTTTCCTCTATCCACTGCTTTTAATGTGTGGGAGCATGACCCTGATCCTCTAACTGGGTGTTTTGAGCCTTTCCTGAGGAGGCTTTTGCCAGGAGGAGACTCTCACCCCCCACTCTGTGTTTGCTGGAGCAGGCTGAGACATCGCGTTCTTCCTCTGACCTTGCACCATGTGTTCTCCCTCCCCTGCTCTTCCCTGTCCTCTAGCTCTGTCACAGAAGGTACACAAATACCTTCCATCGTTTCCCAGACTACTGGTAGTGGAATTATACTCAGTTCCTGTGAGTGCTTGGAGGTGCTGACATGCTTCCTTCCAGTTCCCGTGCTGAAAAGAGGCACAGACACTCCTAATCCTCTTGGGGTTTGTTGACCTGCAGGCCTGAATGTGAGGGACAGAGAGGATCCCTTCTGATTCTCCTCTTCTGCCTGCTCCTGATCCCTGTGCATGAAGAAATTGCTGCAGCTGTGCTCCTGCTGAGACCTGTCAGTTGGTGGAAGAGGCTGGTGTCAGACGTATCCCGCCTTCCAACAATGTGTTAAAATTGCAGACTTTGCTCCTGGAAGATACTGATGGCTGGTTGGTTTGTTCTTGCAGGAAAAGACTGTACCAATTCCTGAAAAACTGAATGAATGGGCACCACGACCTCCCCCGGAGTTCGTTAGAGATGTCATGGGTAAAGATTCTATTCTTCAGATAACTCTGGGGTCAGCCACAGTTAACTTAGAAAAGTGTTTAGGAGGGAAGAACAGAGGTGGTTTTCTGCTGCTCATTTTGCTGGAGAAAAGAGGTGTGAAATGTGCTTTGAGAGCTGATTTTTCAAGTTTTATTTGGTTCTCTGGTTCCACTTTTCTGCCGGCTGTCAGAATGCAGAGAGAACAAAGCCCGTGGCACTGCGGCACGTGGGCTGCCTGCAGTGCAATAAGCTGCTGCTCTGGTGATGACAAGTAAATGATGATGAGTAAATCTGTCCTCTCCATGGATCTGAGAGTGCTCTGGAAGATTAGCAGTATGAAGTCCCTCTTTTGACTGCTTTGAGTCTGAATCTCAGGCTGTGAGAAGCAGGCACGTGCAGCAGGTGTGACTGTGTGTGCTCAGGTAGGGAGCTGTGCCAGGACCCTGACCCAAGTACTCTGTGTACACTTTACTTTTACCTGCAGGGATTAAGTGTAGTAGCTGTGGTGTAAACTGGCTGCATGTGGAAGTTCTGTCTTTCTTTGACACCTCCATCCTTTCTAGAGGTTGACTTGTTCTTATTTCAGAATAATTGATCGTGGACTAAAGTTCTTATACGCTTCTGAATAAAATCTTCAGCTTACTGGAATTCTCCCATGGCTTTTTCAAATAGCTTTGCTGTGTGCTTGAGTTGAATTATTTTGTTTTTCTGGGAGCACCTGATGTGCTGGGATTCTCTGGGTATCGAGAGCACCCCTGTTGCAGTCCCAGCTGCTGGGTTTTAATTAGGTGTGTTCTTTGAGGCTTGTATTCCTGTGCTTTCCCTTGAGAAATGGTTCACAAGAGAGTGGAGCACAATGCTTAAAGCTCCTGCACAGCTTCAGCATGCAGGCTGATGCCAGGAAGAGAGCTCTGTAGGGATTTAATTTATGAAGAAACAGTTAAAAACTGTCAGTAGATCTTGCATGGGAAAGTACAATATCCCCTTTTACCACCTTTCTGATGACCTTTGTTTTGTGTGTGAGATGCTGAAAATCAGCTGGAAGCAGCATCAGCAGCGTATTGTAGCCTCACCTCTGCCTGTAAGAGATTGGGGAATGCATTTCATCTCTAGTTCTTTGCCTGCCTTGATGTGCAGCTGAGAGTGGGCTCTCCAGGGGGCAGTTGTAGGACCTGCAGTGACCCAAAAGTCTGTGGGTTTGCAATTTATGCTGACTTCTGGTTGTGAGTTGAGTTTCAAATGGTGACACACTCTGTGTGTGGTTGGTAGATTTTCATCTGACAGTGCCCTTTCCTGTGTCCCATCCCTCAGCATCCAGCTGTAGGCATTTGTGAGCATCCATTTGCCTTCTTTCCTAGCAGACTTAACTGTTCCTTGTTGCAGGTTCCAGTGCCGGAGCTGGGAGCGGGGAGTTCCACGTGTACCGGCACCTCCGTCGGCGAGAGTACCAGAGGCAAGATTTCATGGATGCCATGGCTGAGAAGGTCAGCACAACTCCTTTTAACTCCCCCCACCCTCAGCTATTTGGTGTGAATTGGAAATCTGTGTTTTCTTTGAAAGTCATGTACAAATAATTCCGTTCCGAGCCACCCCTTGTCAGAGGAGTCTGTAGGAGTGTGTGATCCGTGGTGTCTGTGTCAATACTGAAACATTTGGTGCTTTGTGTCAGACATGCTCCATCTCCTGTGTTCCCTGGGGTCCTAGCACACAGTAAGGCCTCATGGGAATGTGTGTGTTCTCAGGCTGACTTGAAAAGGCTTTAAAAGCTAGAAATCCCTGATAGCACTGCCTTGCACAGACTGAAACAAAGTGAGTGCCTGTGCAGAGTCCAGATGTTTCTTTTAAGTCTTGATCGAGTAGGATGCCCCCTCTTTTAGAGAGCACTATTGTTACACTCTCTCTTGGCCGAGATGAGTCCATATGTTAATGTTTGTGTCTCCAGTTATTCATTTGTTAGTACTGAAACGTTCATTAGGGCAGAAGCCCAACCTCCCTCATCTGCTCTGGTGAGGATTCCTCCCTCAGAAGGTTTCAATGTTTGGCTCAGGTTGCAGGTTCAAAATGCTGTCTGTACAGGAGCCATCCCTAGGAACGTGGCTTTGTATAAAGAAGCCAGACAAACTCTGGCAGAGCTCCCTTCTGTATTTTGCTAAAAGACTTCTCCCTAAAAGGACATGACTTTTAAAAGAGGTATTTTAATTTAGATTGTGACCAAAGTATGACATGTGATCAATTACAGCAAAGACTAGATGAGGAATTCCAGAAGAAACTGGAGAGGAATAAGATGATTGCAGAAGAGCAAACAGCAAAACGCAGAAGGAAGCGGTAAGGGCAGATTTTTCCCAGGAGGCTTGACATGGAAACCCTCACTCCCTGTGCCTCATCTGTAGCTGCATGCTCTGGATAAACACTGTCATTCTGTGTCTGCATCTATCAGCTGGGAAGTCTGGCTGTGGAAATTAAATTTGTCAATGTCAATGTTTGGTTTCCAAAGGTAGCTGTAAACCTGACAGGCCTTGCTGGGGTGGTTTCTTTTCCATGCCATTGCTTGCAGGATAACTTTGGACTGGTTGAGTTGCTTTTGCTGACACTGTGGTCTTGACTGCAACATGCCTTGCTGCATATTTGTTTTCACAGTGTCAGAAAAGGTTTTTGTCTCTATCTGGCTTAAGTTTATGTCTGAATTATTTGATACCAAGATGCAAAACTGGATGCTGCTTCATGGGTAGGCAGCTTCTGCCTATCTCATTGAAATGTCTGGCAGGCCAAGTCTAATAAGTTAGGTGGAAATACTAAAAAACGTTAAATCCATCTTTCTCTTAAATTTTAGACAAAAAGAAACAGTTGCAGGATTGATGCTCTCAAGAAATAGCCTGAGCGTTGTAGTGCAGTGACAAGAAAATTTAAATCCCACTCTCTGTGTCCAGGATAGATTTCAGAAGTAGCAGGGAATCATAGCTTGGCTCTTTCCCAGGGTCTGACCCTGAGCAGCCTCTCCCTTGCTGCTTTGCACGCTGTGGCTGAGAGTTGCTGTGGAAAGGCCTGTGCAAAGTGACTCACTGCCATGTTAACACAAAAGTGCACAACACACACACTGTTGCCATCTTAGTTTAATTTAATGTGGTCCAACAGATGGCCAGCAAGTCAGATCTGGCCTGCTGCCTCTTCCCTGGCTGAGATGGAGAACAACTGTTCCAACAGCAGATGCTGCATAAACACTAACACCTCCTTGTCCCCCTGCTATGCTCTAATGGGGTGGCTTTGCCCTACAGGGGCCCTTCTAATTTCCTTCACCACCCTTCTCCTCTGTCCTGACCCTACAGGTACAGTTCCTGGCTCTCTGTCTCAAGAGAATTCATTTATGGTGTTAAGAGAGGAGCATGTGAATGCCAGGCTGCTCTGCCTGTGTCTGCCATTAACTTGCCAGGTTGCCTTTGCTGGGCAAAGAGAGCTGGGTTGTATGAGCTGAAATTCCCTCTTACCCCCAGTGCTACTCCTAGGGCCTGACCTCCTGAGAAAGTACAGCCAAAGAGGAAGGTCAAAGCATACTGTACTATTTTTATTTTCTTCAAGTATATATTACTGGTGATTTTTTTCCCCCAATGTTTAGTTTCTGCAGTCTGGGTTTTAACACCATTTTCTCTTTGTGTTTATTAGCCTAGGTAGCTGAATTGTGGGGGCAGTTTCATTTTTGTTCCATCTGTGTTCTTGGAGATTCTTGTGTATCATATAGTTTTGGTTGCAGTGGAGTCATGAAAGACTTAAAAAAATCCATTGATCTAGAAACAACATAGAAAAGTTTTTCTTGATCATGTGCTGTTTCTTCTTGCTGAATTTTCAATTGAGGCCAAATTTAAATTGAACTTCTCTTCTGAAATCAGCTTTTCCAATATGTCTGTAATACATTCTTTATCAGTGTGATATGTGCACATGAATACATGAATGTGCAGATGCTTTACAACGTTGGATTTGCCAGAGAGTCTTTTTCCTTTGCTTTATAGCCAGAAGTTAAAAGAGAAGAAACTGCAAGCTAAGAAAAATAAACTTGAACAAAAGAAGCAGGAAAAAGGTCAGTGAAATTTAGTTTGCTTTTCTCAGTACTTGGTTCTGTTCCCTTATTGAAGCTTAGAAGGTTTTGTTCCACCCCCCATCTGAAGCATTCTCAATACATGGATTAAAGCCTGAGCCTTAAGCTTGTTATTTTAGCTAATGTTTCAAAATCCTCTTTGAAAGCCATCTATGTTGAGATTTAATCTTACAAATAACTTGGCTGTTTGTGAATATTTTCCATTTATTAGGGGAAATTTTGGACAACAAACTCTGGAATCTGAGTTTGTGGATGTTTTGCCCCAGCTATTCTGATGAACTGCAGATTCAGAACCTCAGCTGCTCAGAAAGGCAGTATTGTTCAAGGCTGTGCTTTTTTAAAGTATATTTTGAACATGCATGGGAAAACAGGTGGAAAAAAATGCACAGCTTGGGCGACAAGAAATTGAGTTATAATTTCGTGTGCAAGAAATTGAGCCACCTTGGAGCCATCTGTTCCACAGGACTGTTTTATTTGCATAGAAATAAAGGTAAAAAACCTGACTGCCTCTGTTCTCCTGCAGTCTTGAAAATTAAATGTTCAGCAATGTCAGTGTAACTGTCTGCTCAAACTTTTGCAGACTCCTTCCTTCTTTTCAGTGAGGATATTTTGGCTTACTCTTTCAGATAAGTGTCCTAACAAATTGTTAACCTTAAAGTTACAGCAGATTTTGGTAGTTCTGCTGGAACAGTGACTTGCCTGACAGTCCTACCTTATTTGTGCTTTGCTTTTTGGAATTGGATCTGTTTCAGCTGAAGCATTGCCAGCCTCCAGTGTAAACATGGGAGGACAAATTGTTAGGTTAATTTTACTTGTGACAGCAAGTGAATGTAGCAGGATTTTTGGGGTGTTTTGTTTTGGTCTAGTTACTTTTTTTTTTTAAGCTACTCATTTATGAATTGTGACTGGGAGGAGAATTTAAGTATGAGTCAACATAGTTTTGTTCATTTTGAGTGAGCAAACAGATTACCCATCCTTTAGGGAGTGGCTGGGAGGAGGGAGAGCTGGATCAGGGCCTGGCACTGTGGTATGGGATTGCTGTGTGCCAGTTGTGGGGCTGGAGTGGTTTGGTTTGGCACAAGTTCCTGCAAGACAGAATCCAAACTCCCTGGTCTTTGTAACAGTTCTTAACTCTTTGCAGTTTATGGTTCTCTATGTAAAATAATAATATCAGGGGAAATAGAAGCTCCTCCTAGCCATTTTTAGTCTACTGAGAACAGCCTTTCCTTTTTTTAGTTCTGCATGCCCTGGGTTGTGGTCTGAGAGTTTTTCCAAATTAATTAAAGTATATTTGTTGGATATAGTAGGCAAACATTTGTCTTCCTTTCTGAATGAATAAATTAAACCTCTGAATTGCCATGTTTCATCTTTGTTGTAGTAAAAACATTAAGAATAAGGGTTGGCACTGAATGAGGTCAGCTGTTGAGGTTGCATTAACGAACAAACTCGCAATAAACCCTCAAAGTTCAGCACTTCACCACGCGGTGGCATCAGACCACTGATCCTAAATCCTGCCTGAACTGGTCAGGACACTGGGACTGTGACTGAGCCTGAGGAACAGGGAAGAGCAGAAAAATGGCTCTTAGAGTCAGGTCCACTTTATGCCATACCTGATTTTTATTATCGGTTGTTTAATTTCTAGTATCTGTTTCCTGTTTTTTTAGCCGATTTCACAAGTTGTCTGTGACCTTTGTTAATCTTAAGCATATCTTAATGGATTCCTGTACTTGCAGTATAGCAAACAGTCTGTAAAAGTTTATGGCACCTCGTGGTTTAGGTTTAGGAATATACTGAGTCTTGCCCGTGGCTTCCCAGTGCTGTGTGATCCTCGAAAGATCCCAGCCTGCAGAGGTGAGATTGGGAATGAGATAATTTATCACCTCAGTGTTTGACTATCTCTGCTTGAAAGAAATAATGTTCCAGAGAGGGTGGAGTTGTTTAATGATGCACTTGATAACGCTGGAGGTAAGGGAATTCCCCAAGGGACAATTTGATGTTCTGAGCTTCTCATCATTCGGGAGAATTAACAGAACCTGATTTGTGTTCCCTGAGTATCTGGGACTGCTTAGTTGTGAGATACTTAACAAGGAAGACACAGGGGAATATGTTACCCATCCGTGCTAATTAGCCTGACCTAATACCCATTTGCTGAGCACTTGACACTGTTTTGTTGTGAAGTGCTTGACAAGGAAGCCAGGTGGGAACACTTTATCCATTAATCCCCTTTGTTTTTGTAGACCCTGGTCAATCCCAAGAGCAAGGCAGCAGCGAGGATGACGAAGAGGATAGCAAGGAGGAGGAGGAAAAGGAAGATGACGCTGAAGAGCCAAGTTTTGTGATGGGAAGAGGATGAGGCCTTCCAGGAACAGCTGGAAACACTGTTCATTGCTTTATATTCAGGAGCATGAAAGTCTTTCATCTCAGCCAAGCAGAACCCATTGGCGTACGTTACATCTGCTTAACGGGGCATGGCTGTCACGTCACAGGCCCGAGAGAAAACGATAGAGAAATGCCAAATAAGAGATTTTTTCTTAATTGCTTGTATAACTGCTGTGCAGTCTGCTCTAAGTTTGCTCTAAAGAGTCAGCCATAAGTCTCTACGACCCTAGAGTTCTTTCTAACACGGCCCAGAGTGTTTTTCTGTCTGAAAGCTAAAACATAACTATTACCATTTAAGGGAAATATTACTGTGAAGGCTACGTATTCTACTTATGTTGAAGCTGGTAGCAGTGGGATACATGAATCTAGGGGAAGAGTTTAACCTGAAGTAGAAAAGTGGTCTGTAGCCAGACTCTCCTGCACTGTGAGTGTTCTGCATTTGGGGTTTTGTATGGGGTCACCTCTAACCCAAAGAAATCAGTTTATGTTGCTAGACAAGTTCTATAGATTTTTAATCAGGATCCCTTTTTTAATGCTAAAACTTTCCCTATTGCTTTTCTTCCATGTTTTTTAAATTAATAAAAGGGATGTGTTGGATTGTTCTGTCTTCTATTTTTTTTGGTTTTGGAAGAGGGTTTCAGTAAAATAAAGAGATGCTGCAGTGCTGCAGGAAGGAACAAAGAGATCAAGTGATGTGGCACACATGAAAATGTGGAAAAAGGTGTTAGCTGCATGTCACTTTTTGCTTTTGAATTGGAACAATACCTTTTCCCAAAGATTGTGTGTAAAGCCTCTGAATCCTGTGGCAGAAAGGCTTGGAATGGAATCATTTTGCTTGTGCTCAGCTTCCTGTAATGACACCTGCCTTTCTCTCTGCTTGAGCGCTCTGCTTTGCACTTTGGATTCCCCAGTAGGAATCGTAACATCTCTCTATATATTTACTTATTGGTGCTTAAATGGAAAGCATATGCAGTGGTGATTTTACTTGTAATTCTGGTTTTTGTCTCTTCAGTGTACCTTTAATTAGAAGTGCCTGCTGCCTTTCAGACCTGCTCATCCAGAGCCTTGCATCCAGAATGCGGTGCTACTTCTTCTCAAGCCTTGGTTAATGCCAAATTATTTTAAGCAAAAACAGTAAAAAGAGAGAATCTCTTTTTAGATTTAGCCTTTGTTGAATAGTGCTGCCAGAAATCCTGCATTTTGTCTGAGCTGGCTTTATGTAATGGCTTCTCAGTGGTGTTACTGTGGTGGCTGGGAAGCAGATGTGACCATGTGCAAGTGATGTTTGTGTTTAGGTCCCCTGTACATATCCAAGGGCTTCAGAGCTGGGTCACTTCTGACCTGCCAGGTCCATATCCCCACTGCCCCCCAGCTTAGAGATCTACCTGGAGCTGTTTCTGCTCAGTCTCCACGGGGGCAGGTGCTGCAAGTTGTGGCAGTGTTTCATTCAGATGCAGGATCCATTTTCCCTGTGGAGAGATAAGCTATGAGCACTGCTTCACACGAATCCCCCTTAGGGCAGGCAAACCCTGTGGATACTGTGTTGTAGGATGAGCCATAAAGATGTGAGGGGTTTTTATGGGCAGAGAAGGACTGAGAGTCTCACAAGTAAAGATGCTCTGCCTGTGAGCTTGTCAGGCCTTTGAGCTGATTAAGTGCAGCTCTGCATTAAGTAGAGCAGATGCTGCTGAGTGAGGACACGCTCCCCTCAGCCACGAGGAAGGTGAGCCCGAGTTTGTCTCGCTGGTTGAACAAATTCAGGTTGTGTGGCCTCGTCCTGCCTCCCTGAGCCACCACCACCGTTACCCACGCTGAATTATTCATGCTCTGTTTTCTGGGAGTGCTGAGTTTGTAGGTGAAATCCGTAAACAGCAAAGAGAGCATGTTGGTGAAGGTGGGATCTGCCTGACGCTGTCTCGCCGGGGTGGCTGAGTGTAGCAGTAGGAGCTGTATTTGGTAGGTGTAGCTGTGAATTCCCATAAACACTCTGCCGTGTTGGGGCTGTTGGGAGCTCCTCGAGAATACAAAGCACTTCAAAGGGAGGTTTCAAGGAATGTTTCTTCGTTTAGAATAAAATGCAAATACTCTGTGACCTCAAAACGGGGAAAGCATCATCCATCGAGTAGAAAAGGGGAGGTGCTCCCAGGCATAGTAAAATCAGGAACAACTCTACAACTGCTTCCTATTCCAAACAGGGCACCAACAAAGCAGTAATAACTTACAGGCTTGAAAGTGCCAGGGAGTTTGACCTGCTTACACGAAATTCGTGCTCTGGGTTGTTTTCTGGAGGAGTCCCTCTCCTTTCTCTGGTGGAGATTAACCCTCAAGGGCTAAAGTTTGCTCTGTTCCATTTCTGCACGTGTCTGTGCAAATGTGGACCCTGAGAGACAGCAGTGTTAGTGCTGCAACCGAGCAGGGCTATTCCTGCTCTCAGAGGGGAAGAGCACGCTCAGGGTAACATGAATCTGTCTTTTATTAGGTTTCTAAGAATTGTTTTCCTTTGTTCCCTCCCCCAGGCGAAACGGAATTCAGGAAGATGGGATTACCCTGTGATAAAGCTGACCCATTGTGCTGCCTTTCAGCATTTTCTTTATCTCGTTTCCAGGGAAGGAACTCCCTCTCTTTCCCATAAGGCTGTCCCTATCCTTTTGATGGGTTTATACAGGATTTCCTGCTGAGTCAATAGCGGAGGAGTGCAGGGAGATAGCAGTCGGGATTCGCAGGGAGCCTGTGCTCAGCCGGAGGAGGTTCGGCCCGGCGGAGGCAGAGCAGCGCTGCCTTTTGACTTATGTAAGTGGCGACTTTTTGCTGTATAATTAACAATTGTAATAAAAGCACATTTGCATCCCATTGCACCAATACCTTTTCTGTGGCAAAATTTGGAGATAACGCAAGGTGCAGACCCGCTGACATCTTTACCAGCGGGTGGGTTTCAGCCCCACCGCGACTTTTGGTCCCCGCAGACCTGATTCTTTTCCCTCCAGATGCACGCTCCCAGCGGGAGCCCCGAGCGCTGCGGGAGCGGCTCCGTGCCGGGGGATGCGCTGTCCCTGTATCGGCTGAGTCCATCCCCGTGTCGGGAGACCGCCGGCCGCCCGACGGCTCCCGCGGGTGCGCAGGGCCGAGCGCGGCCCCGGTTCCCCGGGAGGGGCGGCGGGCCCGGCTNACACGGCTCGCCTCCGCCGTCCCCGGGGCCGCATCCCGCCCGCAGGGGGCTCATCCCCAGCGGGCCCCGCGCTCTGGGCAGCGGGCGCCATCCCCTCAGGGGTGCTCGGGGGTCGAGGGCTCGTCCTGCAGAGCTGGGGGCACCTCCTCCCGCGGGACTCCGGGACGAGGGGGTCTCGTCCTGCCCGAGGTGCTGGGGGGACTTGTCTTTATCCTGCCTGAGCAGGGGTTCCCCTGCCCGGGGCGGTGTGGGGGCCAGGTCTCGTCCTGCCCGGACAGAGGGAATCCCGCGCGGGATGGTGCTGGGGGGAGCCGCGCCTCGCCCAGGCCGGCTGGGGGCGATCCCCTGCACACGCAGGGGCCGAATGGGAATGGGAGGGCTCCGCTGTGGGCAGAGGAGGGGGTGCCGTCCTGTCCGGCCGTGCTCCGGAGGTCCCGTGGGATACAACCGGACAGGGATCCTCCCGCTGCAGTGCTGTAGCCGAGACACCTCCAGCAGACGGTGCGGGGAAGCCCCTGGCCCCAGGGTGTTTTTGGAAGAGGGGATGGAGGGGCTGGGTCCCATCCTGCCTGAGGAGTTGTGGAGGATCCTTGGGGTGCTGGATCGGGATGCAGTGGTGGGAGGTCGCATCCTGCCTAGGAAAGATTCTCTGTCCAGGTTGCCTTTGGGAGGGGGTCTCGTCCTGGATTGAGGGGTCTCTGTCTGAGGCTGCTGGTGGTGGGGAGATCTTCACTGTGTGGGATCGCCTCCTGCCCAGAGTGTGCTGAGGGTGGCTGGGAAGAGGAGAAATCCCCTGCTCAGGGGGATCCCCTGTGAGAAGGATCCCAGCTGTGGTGGTGGGACCAGGGGGTCACGTCTTGCCTGGGAGGTGTCCCCTACTGCCACAAGGGTGGGGTGTTCACACCCTGCCTGGGTACCCCTGCCACCCCAGGGCTGCTGCTGGGAGAGTCCCAAGCCAGAAGAAAGCATAGGAAGGGGTTTCCCACAGCAAAGAGGGCTTGAGCTCCTTGGGGTGGAGTAGCAGGGTTTGGGATTTGGCTTGGCCATGGCCTGCAGGGGCTTGAACAACGCTAGACAGGGAAGGAAAGGGCTGGCACAAACCCACAGCTCAGTCTGGGGGTGTGGGGCAGAAACCTGGTGCTGAGGAGGGGGCTGGCACCCCTAACCCAGGCAGAGGAGCTGCCAGTGCTGCAGAGACAGCGCTCTGTGGGCGACTGAGCACGGCAGCGGTGGGAGGGGGATCTGCTCAGCTCCGTCCTGGTGGTGTCAACTTCACTCAGCTGTGGAGAAATCCCCACACGTGCACCGAGATGTGAGAAGGCAAAGGCTCCCCCTTTCCCAAAGGACAGCACTTGGCAGGTTAAGAAAATCAACATAAGGGAGCAATCACAGAGAGCTTTCTGTCCTCCCAGTGCGAGCTGAAGAGGGGTCAGATGCGTCGGTGGTGCAGTGGAAGGAGTGAAGACACAGCTGGGCTGGACTTTGCCAGGGCTGCCTGAGGAAAAGGTCTCCTGGAGAACTCTTCATTCCCTGTCCAGAACTCAACAGCCCTGTAGGACAGTTATTTCTGTAAGAACAAGTGTCTTAAACCTTTAACTTTGCAAGGCAGGAAGGTGAAATCTCCAGAATAAGCCTCCCCTGATGCAGATGACAGACTAAAAAGTATTTCCAGAGTAAAACTGCTCTAGCTACAGCACATGTTAAATGTTTCTTTGGTCTTGTGTTTCAGCCCTTGGAGCCCTCCAAGCAGTCCCTCCATGTCCATAGCCAGCAAGGTGAGTTTGACTTCCTGGCATTGCTTGTTTAGGTTACATTTGTGTTTATGGATTTTATTCTGAAGCTGTTTACTTATTTCAGAACATCTCTTGAGCTGCTGCAAAGTGAAAATTCAGCCTTGTGGTATTTTTAGCTTATTTTTCTAAGGAAAGAAGCAGATGTGATTGGGTTCTCTTGCCCTCTCTCTGTAACCTCTGAATTCATTTGTCTTTTCAATGGAATTTGTCCCAGGGGTCAAAGTTTCCTACATAGAAAGTTCTTAAGTATTTTATGAAAATAAATGGCAGAGTAGAGGCCATCACTGTCCCAGCTGGGGACAAAGAGAGTGAATTCACTCCATGCTATACATTGCAGGATCCACACAGGATGTTGTCACAGGAAACAGCTTCATAATTTTGCTGCTCACAGACTGTTTCTTCCTTCAATCCTCCCAGGAGGCTTTTTTATTCTGTTAAATAGGTGATTCTTGCCTTTTCTGGAAACACAGATCAAGCAGAAGGTTTGTCCCTGTTATTCTTTCTCTTGTTTTTATTATGGCGTGAATGTTCTATTAAGCCTTTCTTTTTTTGTTGTTTCTTTTGTTTGAGTTTTTTCTTGTTTGTTTGGGCTTTTTTGTTAGTTTTAAATATTTTGAAAACTCCTGAGCAGGTCAGGAGCCCTCCTGGAGTGTTCCAGGGGCTGTAATAACGGCCTTGTCAAAACCTGCCCAGGAATCATCTTGTGCTGCCATCCTTGTTGTGTCTGAGGGGGCTGAGACCTGAAAGCCCCCCCGTGTTCAGGAGGGACAATCTTGGGCCTGCAGTGCTTTATTTGCTGATCTTTGTTATTGTGCCTGAAACAGCTTCCTTCCCTTTTAGTAACAACATTCAGAGTTGTGGGCAGTTGATGTCCTTTTGATCTTTGCCACTTCTCCAAGGCTCCCAGCAGCCGTGGCTTTATGAGCTGTCCCCATGTGGCCCCTGTACCTGGGGAGCTGGGGGGATGAAGGCAGGGCTGAAAGATGCCTGTGACTTTGAGAGGTGGTGCTGGGACTAATTAGTGCCACACCAGGTGTGAATCTGGGCAGCATCTCCTCCTCCAGGGAGCTGGTGAGTGTTTTAGACCCAGAAGATGCAGCTCTGGTGTCTCTGTCTGCCACCAGCACAGTGCTCAGTGGCAGAGTTGTGAGTGAGGGGATTGCACAAAGAATTATGGTTTCTATTCTTTGGAAGGCTGAGTTGTTTTCAGTGTCTGTCAGAGTTGAGAAATTTTTGGACAAAAGATTCCATGGATGTTGTTCTGTGTCTGGGGATCAGCAGAGCCAGCAGCCTGGGGATGTGGTGCTGTAAGGCATCCACCACCTGAAATATTCTTGCTGCTTTCATACATCTCTCAGTGTAATCTCTTGAATCTGAAGATGATGGAATTTCCTGGAAGCAGCTCACTTTTCCCCTTGGAATTGCCTTTTCCTTTCCCTCTGCTCAGAGCCACCGGTGGAAGTAGGGAACAGGATTCTTGGTCAGATGTGGCTGATAAATGGAGTGCGAGCAACTCAGGAAATTTAACTTCCCACTGCACGAGCTTGGGAAGTTCATTTGTTAACCCTACACAGCATTCAGCTCTGTGATTATTGGGGGAGAACTGAGCCCATCTAAACTGAGCTGTGATGAGCAATGGTTTAACTGAGAAAAACTGGTGTGCTGGTTTGAAAGTAAATTAACCCCTACACAAATACCTTGAGACAGACTTCAGGGCAGTTATAATTTATTAGAAATATTACAGTAGATGCAGTGATACAGAAAATCTGGCTTAAACCCACCAAGTCAGAGCACAACCTGGCCCGTGTTTGTCAGGGTGCTGGTTGCAATCCTGTCAAAAGCAGTGTCCTGTGGATGGTCTGGTCCTCCTGAGGAAGCTCAGGTCCTCCTGGATGTCCAGTGGTGGTGGTGTTCAAGTCCCCAAACTCGCAGATTGTGTACAGTCAGATTCAGGCAGGAAAGTTCAGTACCTCCCCCAGGGCAGGGAATTTCACACGGGAATGATGTGCTCCTGTGAGTCACAGGATATTCTGGGGAGTCCTTTATGGCCTAGGTCGTTAGAGCTGCCCACTGGTGCCTTTGAGCTATTATGGCCCATTTGCAGGGATGACCCCCGTGGGCTGGGTGTAGTTACCAGGGCTGAGGTAATGCATTTGTGAAGACAAAGAAACACCACCCTGCCCTGCAGGGTTTGCCTCCTTCCCTTAGGTAACACCCAGCTTGCAGCCTGGGGGGTCGGGTGGGCACTCTGCAGCCCTGCAAGCGGCCATTAACAGCCCATCAGGAATAATGTAGGTGGGAGTAGAATACACAGTTTGGTTACACCCCACATTGTAACCCCGGAGGAGTGGTTTCCAAAGAAGGAGCAGAAAGTGACTCCCTGAACCGGTGTTTCTTTGGTACTCTGAGGAGATGCATTTGGAGCCAGCCCCTGCACTGGGAAATGAACTGTCAGCTCAAAACAGAGATAAGATGGGGGCCAAGTGTATTTATGTAAAACAATGTTTTATTAGTGAGAAGGAATTAAAGGGCAAAGTTGAGGTGCCTGCTCTGAAACGAAAATCCATATGCAACCTTCCTGAATTCCTGCTGGAGCAGTTCCCAGGTGTAGCTTTGTAATCTTTCCTAGTTCTCATTTTTGGCAATTATGGATGGTCCTTTTTCAGTTCTGTCTTCCAAGGGTGATGTTACTTGGTCCATCATTTTCCACTGACCAAGAGCAACTTTATCCAACTGTAGCTGTTCCAGTAGTTGATGCTCATCCTCTCCACCACCCTCCCTTGAACATGACTGTTTTGTTCCCTCAGCATCTCTCTCACCATGAGTTCTGAGCTAAACGTGCCGGTGGATCCCTCCACTCCTGCTTGCTGCTCTGAGCCTGGCACAAAGGGCATGGATTATCGGGACTGGGTCCGGCGCAGCTACCTGGAATTGGTCACATCCAACCACCACTCTGTTCAAGCCCTTTCCTGGAGAAAACTGTACCTGAGCCGAGCCAAACTGAAAGCCTCCAGCAGAACCTCTGCTCTGCTCTCTGGATTTGCAATGGTATGTGTGTTTTATAGCTTTTCGAACTGTGAAAGTTTTTGGGCTCCCTCAAATCAACTATTAATCAGTGTTTTCCTCCCGGGAAGAAGCAGGGAGTTGTTTCCTGAAGAGACAGGAGGCATCTGCCTGGGGGCTTCTGTTTGGCTGCTGCTGCAAAGTTTGAGGCTGGCTCTCTCACTGCAGCAGGGATACATGAGCTGTCTAACAGCCAGCCCACACACTCCCAAGTCAGCCCTTTAAAAATACTAATCTAATCCTCTACCTGCAAATGATCCTAAGTGCTCCAGCAGCATTGCTAAACTATCCAGGACCTCCTTTGGCCCCGAGGCTGCCCACTGCTGGCTGCCTTCCTTCCTTCCTTCATGGGAGGTTGCTCTTGGGTGTGGAGCACTTTCAGGCCCCTGTGGTCCTGAACGTTATTTTAATTTCTCTGTGTGTTTTCTCAGGTCACAGTGTCTAAAATAAGGTGGAGGTTGGGTCACAGTCTGCCAAAGTGAAGTTTGTGTAGTGTGATCAGGGAGATCGTGTTCTACCACTGAGGTGTGAGAAGAGGCCCTGAGCCTCAGGCCTGGAGTCAGAGGGCTCTGCAGCCTGCAGGGAGCCAAACCTGGTATATTTTTGTCAGTGCTGCCTATTGGAAGTGATCCCTGGTGCTTGCTTTCCACTGTGCAGCACTTGGGTGTTATTTGGAAGTGATTTGCATAGGTCAGAACCATGTCAGGAGTGAGCAAATAAACAAGAGTGAGACAGTCAGTGGTCCAGTGCTCAGGCCTGTCTGAGCTGTGTGTTAAACCAATCTGTGTCAGTGTGAGCCCCTTCATCTCCTCTCTGCTTTTGCTTATGGGGAGTGAGAATTGAAACCAGTCTGGGGGAGGTTTCTGTCCAGGAAGTGGGCAGGTCTGGTTGTTCCTGAGGTCTGTCAGCAGAGGGGCAGAGGGAAACGCCTGGGTGGCATGGGACATGATGTGAAAATGTTTCATCCTGCAGCTCAGAAGCCTGGGGGGGAAAGACAGATCTCAGGAACTTTCCAGATAGCCTTTCTTGCTTTATTTTAGCTTCTTCCGCTGCTTTTTCCTCCCCCAGCCCCCCAGATCATGAATCATCCATAACATTACAGCAGCCTGGGGTGGTGAAGTTGGTCACCCAGAGAGAAGCTGGAAAGCTGCAGGCAGGGTTTCAGTGGGAGCAGGCTGGAGTGCTCAGGGTGCTCAGGTGCTTTGTCACTGCTCTCTACTCACTGGCTGTGTGCAAAAGATGCTCTTAAAAGCTTTTCACAAAGTCTGAGTTGGTTTGTATCCAAACTTGTGTGCTGCAGAGGCAGAAGGTCCCTCCTCTTTTTGAGAAAGCTGGATGCTCTCCTGTAGACTTCTCTCACTCAGGAGTTTTCATACTCTAAAAAGCCTCTCACATTCATGCCCTGTTACTGGAGTTCTGTTATGACTGTTGTCTCTAACACAATTATTAAATTAACAATCTGTGTTGTTGGGGACTGATCTACCAGCGTGCTCACACAAGGTGTCTGTGCTGGGGTGTGCTGTCACTGCCACCACTGGGACTGGGGCTGGCAGCCCACCCACACTGCAGGGCTGAGCCACATCTTTGAAAACAAAGCATGCTTTCTCCACTCACACAGCACAAAGTTGCTGGAAGTCCTTGGCAAACACACAAAATTAACCACTGGTTTTACCTTCTCTTTGAACTGTTTAAAGTGCAGTTGAATATACACCAGGTGTAAGTAGTGTCAATTATGTTCCCCAGCCTAACATAAGAAATAGACCTGAAATCAGTAACTAAGAAATAAAATCTCTTGCAATAAGGAATTCTCTTTATTAGCAAGCTTTTCCCCCATCTGATTGGGAAGCTGAGGTGTTTGTTCCTGAGTTGTTTCTCCACTGGGAGTTTGGCACACAGGTATTTAGTACACAGATGTTTACTCTCTAATAGGAGCACCTCTTTGGCTATTGATGAAAGAAGAGAAGTTATTTAGAGATAAATATGCGTAGATGTGGCACTTTGGGACAGGCTTTAGTGGTGGATTTGGCAGTGCTGGTGCAATGGTTGGATTCTGGGATCTTAAAGGTGTTTTCCAGTCTGAACCATTCCTTTATTCTTTTAAACAGGTTCCCCAAAGCCTCGAGTGCATTTAACTACGTAAACAAATGTCATCCAAGGCTTGGTTATTGCTTTATTTACTTCCCTGCCAGTGTGTTTGATGCAGGCTGGTTCCATATTGGCTGAAATTATTGCGAGCTGATGGATATTTAATCAACAGGCACTGGCTCTGATCCAGCTCTTTCTGGACAGGCTGCAGAATAATGTGAACCTTCCTCATTACCATCTCTGGTATTTCTGGCAGGGCAGTGGGCAGGTCAGGAGGATGTGGGTCATTCCAGTGCCAGGTCTACTTGGAGATGGGCTGTAGGGCAGCTGCATCTGCCCCGAGGAGGCTGCAAATAAAGGAAATTTAGAGGGAGCTTAGGAAACCTCCTTAATAATTTTCCTAATGGAAATAAAAGCTATTACTGCTAATCCATCTTCTCAAAACTTGTCCAATTGCTACAGGATATGTCTTTGATTTAAAAAACCAAACCAAAACAAAAACCCCGACAGATCTACCAGTGATTGTTTTCACAGTCTGCCAAACCATCTGTGTGAATGTGTCATGGTTTATGTTAAGCCATTTGTCATCCTTTTGCCTGATATTATCTGTTCTGGTCTAAATTTCACAAGATGAATAACATCTTTGTGGACAGTCTGAGCTATACTGATCTAAAACCCACCATCATTGCATGTATTTAATTGCAGTTTAATTCTAAAATGTTGTGAGCCCTTGATCCTGTAATTCTAGAGTTCAACTGGGTGATTCTCAAGCTTAAAATTAAACTTGTGCTGAAATATTCCATAGCTTGGCAGAGAGCTCAGCCTTGCAAAGTTGCTTCTGGGAAGAGGTTAAAGTAAAGGGGGCTATTACATGGAAGAGTATAATTGTAGCAAACATGACATATTAATAGTTTTACAGGCTAGGCAGCATATTTAATGATTTTTAAATGGGTTATGTCAGCTTGTCCTCTTTCTCTTATCCCGGTCAGGGAATGACATGACAGCCTGTGCAGGGTAAAGCAGTAAGAGCTCACTCACCTTTTCAGTACTTGTTTGGGTTAAATGAACTGTTCTTCTGCCTTGCTGCCCTACCTGGATTGTTGGTGTTTTTCACTGAAATACCTCTTACTGAGCCATCAATCAGTGTTAAAAATTCATCACATTGCGCAGCTGAAGCTCGCCCTGGGGAATAGGTTAGTCTGGGAGGAAACATCCAATTAGCTGAAAAGTGCTGCTCATGTGAAGGATAACAAGCAGAAATTGATATGTTGACATCAGCCAGGCTTTCAGCTTTAATATAAAGCTATAAATTGGACATGCAGGTACAATTCCCATTCAGCTGTGTCTCTGGGTATTACAGCACCCCATAATGAACAATGTACCTGCAGGTTTTCCTGGCTGATGGGGCGTGACTGGCAACCACAGTGCTGTACAAATTCATTGTACAGTGAAGCAGAGAGTAAGTCTGATCTCCCTCTTGAATCAATACAAGGGGAACTGCAAAGGGAGCATACACAAGGCAATGTGAAACGTGTTCTAATTAAATTGACCTTGCAATTGATAGTGAAGCCAATCCTGTGTTAGGATTTTCTCTGCTGTACAACAAGAACTACTGTAAACTGCAACCAGGAGCCTATAAAAACAAAGGTGGTCATGATCAGAACAGAAGGCTGGGAATGCCCAAGAACTGTCACAGTATTTTTGGTGTCTCTAATATCTTAAATAGCTGATGTAGCTATAAAACCAGACTTGTAGAGACTGACCATTTTCCATACGTGTTGTATCTTGTTTGCTGGTAAATGTGTTCAGACTTGACTGTGATCTGATGGGTTTCAGAGCAAATGCAGGTAAGGCAGCAGTCATGCCAGCTGGTTTCCATTCTTTTATCCTTTTCAGGACTTCCAACAGGGACAACATCAGCATACTCCTAATCTTCCAGTGCCTAAATAATATTAACAAGTAATGCCAGAGCAAGTGGTGCAGGTGATTATACAGAGTCTACAGTATCTGAAATGGCTGCTCAGAGGAGTCTCATGTGAAGTCTGGATAACATAATCATGAGTCAGTTCTGCAAAATCCTTCTGTGTCCCAGAATCGAGCTGCAGATTTGAAACTTTGCCTTCTCACGATGCTCTTGAGAGGGGCTTCTTTCCAGCAAGCTGTGCTGTGCTGGAGCAGCAGGTCAGCTGGGATCACCAGAGGTTTTCCTTGCTGCCAAGAGAATCAACTTCCCTGCAAATCA
Source organism: Notiomystis cincta (assembly GCA_013398075.1). NCBI lineage: Eukaryota > Metazoa > Chordata > Aves > Passeriformes > Notiomystidae > Notiomystis > Notiomystis cincta. Next base: position 27,538 of record VZRX01008909.1, on the reverse strand, counting down.
TGAAGTGCAGCTGCAGATCCGAGCCAGCTGCTAGAGAGGAATGTTTGATAGTCTTGTCCACTGCTTTTGTGGCTTCCCTTAGCAGAAGGTTTGTGCAGTCCTTCCAGGGATGCCACCACACAAAAGTACTGGTTTGCTTCACAGGCAGCTTAAGTAATTGTACAAATTCTAATGCCAAACCAGTTAACAGGACTCTGGTTCTGATCTCAGAAGAGCCTTCTGCTCTCTTACACATATTCTGCTTCTTTAGCTTTATTTGATTAAAGTAAAAATAGCTTTAGGGACCTGCTGTATGATAGCTCTTGTTTTGGGAAGCAGATTCCTGAGTTGCTGAGCACACCCATAAGCTGGTAGATGTCCACTTCTGCTGAATGTATCACTAAGTTATTACCTCTCAAGGGAGAAATTTGAGGATATAAATAACTTAAAAGTTATTTATCTGGGCATATTATAATGAATACAAACGTAAACTGTTCTGAGAATAGAAGGCAGTTATTTTAACTAAGGGCTAACTTAAACTGTAAAGTAGCTTGTGTGCTTCCCATGGTGGGTAGTAAAACCTGGCTGGCCACTGGCCAGAGGAACTGCTTGGTTTTGCTTTTCTTTACAAGCCTGAAGTTGAAACTTCCTGTGCTGCAGCCACAAGGAAGGCGTGGCAGGAGAGGGTGTGATGGTGGCTTATAGCAGGCTGTCAGCTGCCTCTCAGCCCCATGTGGCACCTAATGAGCTCCTTCTGTTGTGTGCTGGGTTTGGGGCAGTTCCTGTGGCTCGTGGTGGCACGGAGAGACATGTTCTTTGAGAAAATCACAGCCACAGCACAGGCAGGGCGTGCATCCTCGTGGGTGACAGCAGTGATCCATCTGGGCTGCCATTCCAAAAAGCTCTGGAGTGTGTACTTGACCTTAGGTGTTCTTCCTGAGTGAGGATGCTTTCCTGGATGAAAGCTCCGAAAAGAGGAAAGCCAGCAGGTGTTGACAAGCTCTTTGTTCCTTCCCCAGGTCGCCATGGTGGAGGTGCAGCTGGAGGTGCAGTACAAGTACCCCCAGATGCTGCTGATCGCCTTCAGCGCCTGCACCACGGTGCTGGTGGCCGTGCACCTCTTCGCCCTCCTCATCAGCACCTGCATCCTGCCCAACGTGGAGGCCGTGAGCAACATCCACAACCTGAACTCCATCAGCGAGTCCCCGCACGAGCGCATGCACCCCTACATCGAGCTGGCCTGGGGCTTCTCCACCGTCCTGGGCATCCTCCTCTTCCTCGCAGAAGTCGTGCTGCTGTGCTGGATAAAATTCCTGCCGGTGGGCTCCATCCTGAAAAACGAGACCTCCAACGCGGAGAAGCCCAGCAGCCACGCAGGGTGGCAGTCAGCACTGGTGTCCACCATCATCATGGTGCCCGTGGGGCTGATCTTTGTCGTCTTCACCATTCACTTCTACCGCTCCTTGGTGCGGCACAAAACGGAGCGGCACAACCGCGAGATCGAGGAGCTCCACAAACTCAAAGTGCAGCTAGATGGGCATGACAGAGGCATGCAGGTGGTGTGACAGAGCCTGCACACAGCTCAGCCAGGGCTGAGGGCAAAACACCTGGTCTGCTGCTTGGTGAGACACACCAGGGATGGATTGTCTTGAGGCTTAAATCTGTAAATGCTACTTGCCTGCCATTTCTAGCTGTGGGTTCTTGTGCTGTTCCACGTGCTGGGGGCTCTGCCCTGGTTCTGGTCCCACACACTTGGTACTTAAGTCAACACTGCCGTGGTGTTCAAGGTCAAAACTTTATCTACCTTAACGTTGGTAGCCAAAAATCTGTATTTTTTACAAATGCAATAATCAGTTGACAAAAGTGGAACGGCATCAGCTGTCCCAAAAGCCAGTGTGTGTGTATGTGTGTGTAGGACCTGTCTTACATGTCAGAACTCCCTGGCTGTCAGTGCAGCCACAATTAACTGGCACCTAGAGCAGAGCTGGTTAATGTGGATACCTGCAGCTGACTCAAGGACATCCAGGAAAGCACAATAGAAACTGAGAATGTTGATCACCGTTGTTCCAAAGCAAGTATTCCATAAATACATAACCAGAAAGAAAACAGCCTTAGCTTTTATGTTCTTTTCTTGCTATTCTTTACTATGTTTTTACAGCTTGGGATGTAGAATTCTGAATTGCAGGAGGTTGGGAAGTTCTCTCTTACTTTCTTCAGCAGCATCTGTCACTTTAGATTGAGTAAGTGCCAAGATCATGTGTTTTTTCCCAATAAGAGGCAAGAGTGCCCAGGGAAGGCTTACAGGTGTTTTAGTTTTAACAAGGACATTCTTAAAACAGAACAGTGACAGGGAATTTAATGAGACAAGACTTTGAAGGACTAACAAAGCAAGTTTCAAGGAGGTAAAGGAGTGACAGCAAGTATTGTAGAAATCTGCCACTGTGTCTTCTTCATTTGTGCATTGCTGCGATGTTTTTTACCTGGTTTGCTGGAGAGAACAAGCCCGGTCCTGTGTTATTTCATCATTTGGGGTTTGGTTTTTTTCTCTTTTTAATTGGTTGTAGCATTTTTCTGTCAGAAATGAATGCTTCCTTCTCACTCCACCAAAGCAGACGACTCCTGTGGTGGAAGCTGGAGCTGTCCTGGCGAGCCTGATGGAGCTGGATCCGAGCCTGATGGAGCTGGATCCGGCAGGAATGCTGGTGCCATTAAAGAGCTATCCCTTTCCTTTGAGCTCATTTCTTTTTTCAGCAGCTGAGACAATGACACTTGCATGTCTGTGTTGCTTAGCAAGGGACGCTTGTAAATTCCATAGCATCCTTGTGGGTGAAAACTTCTGTTAAAAAAACCCACAGTTTTATGATTTTTGGTAACTTTGTGAAGAGAGAAGAGTGTTTTGCAATCATCAGCTCTTTTAAGGGAAAGTCAGGCTTTCTGACACGCAGGACTGCAAGAAGCATAAGCACATTTTCTTGGCCCTGGTCCTGTGCTGGTTCCTCCTCTGCACTCCAGAACTGCAGTTTCAGTCTCCGAGGCCTTATAGGTTTCTGAAATTATTAAGGATGTTTATAATGTTCTCTTTAACTCTGGTCCCTCATTCCACTGGGGTTTGAGGACTCTCATGGCAATGTATTACATGTCAGCTTCCCAGAAGGGAGAGTGCACACAAACCCCAGGGCAGCAGGGTGAGACTTATCCCAGTATTCCTCTCTGGTGAGGGCCTTGGGAACCCAGCTCTCATCTCTCTTGTTTACATGTGAATGTGAGCCTTGCTGAACAAGTTGCTTAGCACTGTGTCTGTGGCTTTCATCTGTTGTTCTTGCTGCAGTTGGCATGTACCATATTGGCTGATGTGCAGCAAAGAAAATAGTCTTTGTGTGCTAAAAGACTAATTGTACTCATGTGCATATGCAAAAATCAAGGAGTGTCCTCCAGGAAGTGGGGTGGTCGTGAAATTCACATGAACTCCCCAGGACTCTGCCCTCTCTCCCTCCTCTTTTTACCATAATAAAAATGAAAAGGTTTATACAACAGAATCAGAGTTGAGTTTTCTGCCAAGTGCTACACGTGTTGGCTCCTCCACCAACAGAATTTCTGTTGTGAGGCCAGAGCCAGACCAGATGGGATGAATCTCTCATCTGTACTTTGCACTCTCCTTTAACAGCAGTAATAGTGGGACCTTATGTGCTGAAGGCTCAGGAGGCTGTCAAGGAAAGTATTGCACCATTCTTGCAATATCTTTTTAAAAAGTTTCCCCCTGTGCATCCAGTGCTGCAAAAGCAATGAAGCCTATTTGGAAACAGAAAGATTGTTCATTTAATTTTTTGCAAGTGTAATAAACTTCAGCAAATTGGGAAATGCAGCAGAAATTGTGCTTTGATTTTGTAGAATAACTCGTTGAGGCTTTGGTGGGATTGGATTCAAGATCAGTCTCTGTGACTGGACTGGGATCGCCTTACTCCAGGGGGGAGTCTGAGGTACAGTTTGGGATGGTGTCCCGAGGGCAAATGCTCTTAAACAGAATAATAATGTTTTCCTGTCTTTGCTTGCAGCTCTGTTTCTTGTGTCCCTCTGGGCACTGAGTTCTCCCTTCCTTGAGAAGCCCATGGGGGTATTTTTACTCTTTGATTCTCAAGGTTACCCATCCACCCATCCAGCTGTAGCTCCTTTCCCAGCAAGAGAAGCACTTGCTTTGCTTGCTCCTGCTCTCTTCCTACAACTTATTGACCTTGTCACACCGTTGAGTCCAGACTTGTGTTGCAGAAATGTTGCCTGTGGTACCAGCCACAGGAGTTGATCCATAAAGGAGTAGGGATGTTGTAGTTGTCCAGCTGGGTGTTTCTGTGCTACAGCATCAGAAAATCCTCCTTGCTCCTGCTGCTGCCCCCGTGGCTGTCAGCAGCACTCCCATCAGTCAAGCCAGCCTTTCCACACTGGCATTGCTGTCCCAGCAGGGCTGGCAGCTCTCTGTGTCACGTCTGGGTTGGTCTGCCCGTGCCTGGCCACGTCTGTCCCGCGCTGTCACCTCTCTGTCGTTCCGGGGGTGTCTGTCATTCTTGGAGTGTCCCAGGTTTTGTGTGGCTGCAATCCTGCAATGCCTGCATGGAGATGCTTCTCCCAAGGGTTCCAGCCTCAGCTGGGGACGTGTTGAGGATCTCCCCTGGCGTGTGTTGGTTTTCTGTGCCAGCTTTGGGCTCTGGGCTGCTGCAGTCTGAGGAAACTGCTTCCCTAATTCTCAGCCCCCTTGGCCTGTGGCTCTCTGGACCAGTTATTGCCTCGTTTGAGCTATTTCTCTAATTTTTGCACTGGAGCTTAGCACAGGGACAGCCATGACCTTGCTTCAGAGTCCTGAGTCTTCCTCCAGATTTTTTTTTGTGGAGTTTTTGCCCAGCAAGAAAATGCCTCTGCAGGCTCCAGCACCGCAGGGACCCTGCCTGCCCACCCTAAAGCAGGGAAGGAGCTCTCGAGGACAGGGGAACAACACTTCTTTGAGTCTTTCCCGGGCACCGGCCTTGGTTTAGGAAGCAATTCCTCTCTCCCTTTCCGTCTTAGCAGCAGTAAAGGGGCACGACCGTGAGCTGGAGGGAGCAGGATCGGGTTCTGCCTTTGCCGAGCTCAGTGGCAGCTCTCACTCTGTGATCTCCCTATTTTTAACATCGCCCCGGGGCAGGGCTGGCTCCCTGTTTCAGTGGGTAAGAGGCTCTCGGGGAGACTTTAGGAGCTGGAGTAACGTTGGATTTGACCATGTGACAGATGAAAGCGATACCGTGCCAGAGCCCCGGGTGGAGCGAGGGCCGCCGTAAGCGCTCAGATATGTGGAAGTGTTTATGGAGAGCACCGCGGGGGTGCAGCTGCACAGGGAACATCCTTCCACATCCTTCCACATCCTTCCCTTCCTGGCTCTGGAATGTGGGGAGGGGCAATCCCAGGTTGCCTCCAGGTTACCTGTGCTGGGCTGGGGGTGGAGCTCTCATCCTGACTTTCACAATGAGCTTTCTTTTGTTTTCCTGCCTTCAAACACAAAAAAGGCCTTGGAGTTTCCCTGTTGCTGTAGATTCCTTATCTTTTAAATCTCATTGCATCAACTTTCTAAGTCAGCTTCCTCATCATCCCCTCATGCTGCAATCTCAAATTCAGCTGGGCCAGGGCTGGTATTTTCTGTTTAATTCACAGGCTCTCTCCTCTACAGCCATCTCAAAGTAGTCTGAATAATTTAAATTGACTGGCTGGATTTGGAGAGTATTTCCCTGAACCCCTTTGTGTCCAACTGGGAGCTTGCTTTCTGCCCAGACAGCCATGAGTGCTAAGAGAAAAAAAATAATCTGTATTTTAGCTTTGCCTATTCTTGTTTTACCTCTGCATGAACGATATTTAATGTAGAACAACGAATGTATCTCAGTTATTGTCCAGCTGTGTGAGAGAAACTGGATAAACTTGCTCAGTTTTATGCTTTTTGGTGATTTCAGACTGATTTTTTGAAAGGCAGCTCAAGTCCTCCAGCATCCTCTATGGGTTAACTTGGGTTCTGCCTCTTAGGAAAAAAAAGCTTGGTCAGATGTTATCATTCTCCCTTTGCAATGCACAAGGAGATAATAATTAGCTGCACTTCCTTTTAATGAGGGTCTGGGTCTTGGCACATGTTTTACAAGGAGGTCGAGCTGTGACAGGAACTCCTAAAACAGGAAGACCATTAAATTTTGTCTTACGTTAATAATACCAGCTTAGTGGACAAAACTACTTCTAAGAGCTCATTAATTAAGATTAAAACATTTCATACTTTTCTCAGATTTCTATGGTACTTGATGATAAATTGTAAATATTTTGTTACACTGCAAACCAGGATCTTCTGGCACTTTTTTCTGGCTTTTTTTTTTAGGAGAGAATGTAAAATTTCAAGGATTAATACTGAACAGATGGGTGTGCAATTGCATTTTGATCTAAGGATGATGCCCAAGAAGCTGTTTACCAGGTGAAAAATGTTAAAAGACTGGCACAGCAATGCCTGTGTAGTGACTAGATTTAAGTTTTGGACTTCAAAAAAGCTAAGAAAAAGCTTTTTGTCTCAGTATTTAATGATTTGCATTTTTTCACATTTAAGATATCAGCTGGGAAGAGTTGGAATCTTCTGGCAAGAACAGCAGCTTCCTGCATAGTTCAATCAAGGCAGAAAGATTCAGCCAGCAAGTGCAGAGCACAAAATGAACTAACACTGTGTAAGTTATTGTGGCAATCTGATTCATCAGAATCCATCATCTGCTTTCACTGTGGAGAGAATGGAGCAGCAGGAATGCACAGAGAAAGTGTTTTAGCAGCCAGAGAGCACAATATAAATGTAAAAGGAGTGTTGGAAATCCAGGCCAAACATTAATGGCAGTATTGGACTGCTGCAGTGTGGTGAGCAGAGAGCAGATCCATGGAGAGGTTTGGCTACAGGTGCAGGGTTTGCTGTCCCTGGGACAGCCTGTCCTGGCTTTCCTCCCGCTGTCGGTGCCAGGCTGGCAGGCTCCTCCTCCTGCTGGGACAGAGCCCCTCTGCTCCAGCAGCAGCTCCAGGTGCTGTCCTGGGGATGTTCCACCCCCAGTGCTGCTGAGCCCTGTGGACAGCAGGAAAAAGTGAGGAACTGCTGCTCTCAGACCACTCCCTGCTTTTGGGAGTGAGCTGGACAATCACAGAATTGATCATCATCCAGTTCCAAGCCTCTGCTGTGGGCAGGGACACCTTTCACTATCCCAGATTGCTCCAGCCTGGTCTTGGACACTCCCAGGGTTGGGGCAGCCACAGCTTCTCTGGGCAGCCTGAGCCAGGGCCTCCCCACCCTCCCAGGGAAGAATTGCTTGCAAATGCCTCATGGAGATCTACCCTCTTGCAGTTGCAGCCTATGAGGAATTTCCTGGGACAGAGCTCGCTGTGAGCAGGCGTGGCCTGCCTGTTGTGTGTCTGCTTGCAGTGAAGAGGTTCCATCAGAGAGGATGTGCTGTGACTGCTGGAACTGCTGCTGGAGCTCCCTGGTGACACTCACCAGCCTACCTGGATGGAGCTTTGGAGTTTGGGACTGCCCATGGGAGCCCTGCTAGGAGGTCCTTGCTGAATTCAGCACTAAACTGAACCTTGCTCATTGCAGCAAAGAGCTCTGGTTGTATCTGTTGGCTTAAACTGATAAAAAATAACCTGTTTGACCTATCAGATTCCTGATGACTGTCCTGGGTGAAGAGCTCCTTCCCCTGCAGAAGAGCAGAGGGCAGGGCAGATACAGTGCAGTGTGCCAAGGAAGCACTCTGGGGCAGAACACAGCAGTGCAGGGACGCTGAGATCTGTCCCCTTTCCTCACCAGCTGAAGCCAGGCAGGCAGCACTGCCTGGTGGTGGCAGCGTGGTGTTTTACTGCTGCAGGCGTGGCTTTCATGGCACCACCGTGGTTATTAAAGGTTGTGCTTCTTCCACAGCACACCTTCATTTTCAAGAGCACAGAAGTTTGTTCAGAGCAGACAGATGGCCTCAGATCAGCTTCTGCTGCAAATGACTGCTTGAATCTTAGGTACAAGGCATGATTCAAACCTGACTGCTGGAGGTGCCAGGAAAATAAATGATAGCTGCCAGGGTTGCAGTCTGTTGCCCAGCTAATTCCCAAAATCAGACTCCTGCTACTGAGAGCTGACAGCAGGGTTCAGAGATGACAAATGATCAGAAAATAACACAGTCTGTGCAGGCCTTTGGCCTGATCTCTGTCCAAGCCTGAAGAGTCAGCGCTGGCCCTCTGCAAATGCTGCTCCTTGGTCCCAGAAGACACAGGTCACACGTGGAATTTATGATTAATCCTCATCGTTAGAGCACGAATCTTCAGCAAAGGATAATTACTTTAATTAGTTCTCAGTGTGTTGTGCTGTCTGTGGAGAGATACCTGCTTACCTTCCTCCCCTGAGACCTGGTCTCTGAAGGACCTCTCCGAGGGGGGAGGAGAGAGTTGTACCCCCAGGGCTTGGTGCAAGATTCACACCAGGCTAACAGTATCCAGTATGGGCCGGGAGGGCTTAAAATCTGTGGCAGGGCTGGGCTGAAACTGTGTCAAGGGCTGTTTGATACCCTGTTTAATATTTCTAACTCTCTTGGTTTAATTCCAGTGCTTAGGAACTGGCTGTTTGCTTTTTTTGTTACAACACAGGTAATGGATTTAACCTCTCATTTCTGACTTTGGCCTGAAAGCTCCCATTGCCCAGGAGGCTTCAAAGCCCACCCCTCTTTCCTTCAGTTTGTTAAATTTCCATTTTATTGAGCTTACCTCTGCACACACCTGATTCCTTACGCCCACCTCAGAAATAAACCGAGTCCTACAAATTCCATCCCTCATTTTACACATCTCCCAACAAAATGCAACCTCTTGGTCACACGGGTCTCCCTTGAAAGGAAAGAGCAATTTGTAGCAGTTCTTTGCCCAGCTCCTCGTGCCTCCCCCCGGCGCTGAAGTCCGCAGAGAGCTCCCTGAAGGTGACGCAGACCCGGCGGTGCTCGATGTGCCTGCGGTGGATCCCGTGTTTCCACTTGTAGCGGGCGTCCCCGTGCAGCACCACCAGCGACCTCTGGGGCAAGGGGATGGCCACACTCACCTCCTTACCCGGAACCAGCCTTGGCGACAAAAGGCACTCGGTTCCCTCTTCTGAACTCCTCCTGCACGCTGATGGCTGCCTGAAAGATCCAGGGGGACTTAATTCCTCTTTACAGGCAATGGGAAATAATTGGATGTTGTCCTCCGAATCGCAGGACATGGAGAGCACGGTTCTGGAGAGCAAGTTCAAGCTGACCAGGCGCTCCCCCCAGAGCCACCAGTCATCAAAGTGGGGGTCGATGGCAGAGCCCCTCTCTGGCCTGTAGTCCAGGTTACACTGTTCCACAGGTAGGAACCCGCTGAGCACGGCACAGGCCTTCATCTGTGCCACGATCTTCCTGCTGAAACTCGGCAGGCCAGTGAAGCTGCCAGCTCTCAGCCTTTGTTTCTTGAAGTTCACTTTGGGTCCATAGTCCTGTTGGAAGAGAAGAGGGAGGGGAAAGCTGGTGTAAAGGGAAAATCTAGGACAGGTCTTTTTGTTCCTGCAGAGTTCTGTTCTCATCTCTTCCAGTGACCTGGTTGCCAGGTTGCAAAAGGACTCAGTGATTCTACATTAATCTCTCTGGATTTATAAAGTAAAACCAAATCTAAACAACCACTTCTTTCCCTTGGAGATTGTGTGAACTTTAATGCTTGAACACACAGCATCAAATACTGTTTGTTGTAAGTATCATGTATCTTTGCAAGAAATTGATTTTAATTACAGGTAGTTCTTGCCACTGGTTTCAGGAAAAGCTTTCAAAGGAAAACACTGTATGAAAGATCTAAATATTTTGTGTTTTTACTGAGAACAGCTTTCCTTTTCCAGAGGGATCTAAGATCAGATGTGCTTCTAAAGCCCAACCTGTTTCTTCCTGCCAGACTGTGAGGGTTTCCAGTCATCTCGATCCATCAGTTCCACTATCTCACACTCTTCATCCTCAGTAATGAACTCTTCCACCAGGAACACCCCTGGAAAGGGAAATGCCCAGCCAGCAAATTCTGAGTGCTCATTTCCTTTAGCTAGGCCTGTTGCTGGACAGTAAGTGAAATTATCTTCTCCCTGTGGAAATATCAACAGAAAGGAAAAAAAAAAGCAATAAGATATTTCCATTATTTACCCCTGAAACCTTGGCATGAAACTGTAAAGGATTCCTGCAGACAAGTGAATTTTTACAGCTGCTTTTGGGGAACAACTATTCCCTGCTCTTTTTTTTCCCCAGCTGCAGCATCACTGTGCTGCTTGCTCGAAGCCCCTTTTCTTTTCTAGTGATGTCTTTATCCTGGAAAGGCAGGGAAGAACCGATGATGCTCAGGCCCACAGCTCTGAGGAGGTTAATGCTGGGTATTGCTGCAGAGATACAGTTTGTCATTGCAATGAACGCCGGACGAGCAAAGTTGATGAAAATCGCGCAGGCCACAAGGCTAAGCTGTAACAAATGAACGCGAATGTAACACGTGAGGCTCAGGTGAGCTCCCGCTCGGCTTCGGAGCGTTATTGAGGCGAACAATCCCCGGTCCCCGCGGGAGCGGCCGCCGGGGG
>VZRX01008909.1:0-16577 GCA_013398075.1 Notiomystis cincta | reverse complement strand
CCGGGCGCCGCGGGCAGCGCCAGCCGGGCCGGGCCGGGCCGTGCGGGGCAGCTCCGAGCAAACGCGTTCAGCCCTGCGGGATGCCCGGCTGCGGGGCTCCATCCCGACAGCTGCCCGGGGCAGGAGGGGGTCAGGCCCCGGTGAGAGAGCCCCGGGGTTCTGCAGCCCCGGGGTAACCGAGTGGACCCTGTGCGGCGCCACCCGGGGACGGGAGATCCGGGCCTGGCCTTCCCTGCAGCCCCCGCCGTGTCACAGCTGTGTCTGGGCTGCCAGCGAGCCAAAGCTGGCCATACCCACAGCCACTCGTGTCACATTTTGATTACAGGCACGAGAGCCTAGGGAGGTTTGGTTGGGTCAGCCTGACCCTGTGGTTTGGCTCGCAGTGAGAGCTCTGTCGCCTGAAGGATCAAATCCCCAGGAGCTGCTGTTTAAACGGGTTTTCAGTCCAGCTCTTTGTGCTTGTATACAATATTTCCGAGTGTATAACACCGTGGTGCCCCGTTGCCTGTCACACAATGTTGCAGGTGCTGTGGGTGTGTGGTGCTGCCGAAACCAACCCCAAGGACGGTTCAGAGCCCCGTGTGCTCCCACGATGTGCTGGAGTGGCGTTCAGGCAGTGTTGATCTAACACAGAAAGACAGGAGCGAGCCTGGCCTTGGAGCTCTGTTCTCTTTTATTTCCTTCTCTTGGAATCTGTGTCGGGAAGAGTGGGAAGCCCTGAACCAGTGATTTCATGGAGCTCTTTTGGCCCTGTCAGCACTGTTATTCCAAATATCAGCATATCCCCCTGTGTGTGTGTACTGAAACATCAGTTAATCACCAACAACACATAGAATGCTGTTGATTTTTTTTTCCTTATTGAGGAAATGGTGTCCTTGATTGGTGGGTGTTTAAATTTCCTCTGATTAATTCAATTTTCTAAAATTTCGGGGAATTTAGAAGTCCTTAGGCAAGAGTCTGTCCAGCTGGTCAGGCCAGTGAGCACAGTGTCACTTCCTTGGGAGGAAGATATTCACAGCAGGTGTATTGACTCTTTCTGCTGCTTTTTGTTTGAAAGAATGTTGGAATTCCTGGAGCAGAGCCCAGGAGAGGCACAAACAGGTACCTGTGATGCTGTCCTGGTCCTGAGTGCCATCACTCATGGGCAGCTTTCACCTGCAGCACGTGTGTCACTCCCACGGGATGTATCCCTGTTGTTTTGGAGATGGATTGGATCACCCTGTGCCCAATCTAATAAAAGTGTCTGCCATGTTCATTTCAACCAAGTAAAAAAGGTCACTTCCAACACAGCAGCAAAAACAGTAGATAACCTCATACATTTATTTATTTTCCCATCCTTTGGAGCTGTTGGAAGCATTTCCTCTCATTCCCATTTGTTTTACCAGGAAGGTAACCAGAAGACAGCTGACTGATTAGTGACTCCAGCGGAGGGGTGGAGATTAAAAATGTCAAAAATTACTACAGAACTTCTTTTGGAAAGAGCAGTTCCGAGATCTACGAGGCTCCGGAAGATCGAGACGCTGAAGTAAGTGCAGACATGGAAAATTCCACACGAATTCAACCTGGGAAATGTCTTTTTTTTTTTCCTGTGTGACTTTCTTCCCTTAAGCATTTTTTACTTTAAAAAAAAAAAGAGAATTTCAAAGCACAGAATGGCATTCCCAGTGCAGGATCAGTGAGCAGTGGTGGCACTGCATCCACTACAGAGGTTATAGGCAGATGTCACCTTTTTTTGCCTTTTCTATTGTATATTTGCTGCCATTCTTTCTGTGAAGCTGCTCAAGGCTGGATCCTGATTTCCTAACCCCAAGGTATCATCCCTACCCCCAAAGCCCTTGCATCTTTGTTAGCAATTGCTTGATGTGAATAAGAGAATCTTTCAGCATGGATTTCAGAGATTTTTTTTACTTTTGGCATTGTGTCCCTTCCATTTTCCTCCTCCTCCCTCACTCTCCATCTCTTCTAAATCCAGTTATCCTAATAACTCAAACATTGCAGAGGGAGAGAATAAACTCTGAAACACTTATAAACCACTAAAAACAGTTTTGTCACTCAGATCCTTAACAGAGGTCATTGCAAACACGTGTCTTTCCAGATGTTTTTTTTCCAAAATGGAATTTTGCCATTCCAGAGCTGGTCAGTCCAAGTGACTCAGCTGGCCAATTTCTGGCTGGTGCCTTTGTTGTTTTTGTTGCTGATGTCAGGGGGTTTGGGTTTCACGTGTACTTTCAAAGTTATTTCAGTTTGCCTTGTGCTAAAATAATTATTTTTAGAGAGAAACTCAAACGTTTCTCTGAGTAGTATCAGCAGCAGTAATCTGGCTAATGGGGTGATGGGGGAGATGTTTGAAGGATTGTGGATTTTTGGAGTGTGGCTTTCTCCATGCAGCTTCATACTGTGATGGTTGAAGGGTTGTATTTCAGAAAGTCACTTTGGGAAACACCAAAGTTTGTCCCCAAAATGACACCTCAGCCACAGCTGAGCTCTCCTTAACCTTTCTTACCAGCTCTGAGTGCCTGGTTACACTTCTGAAGGAGAAAGGGTCTTTCTTTCTGGATTTATTTACCTCATTTATCCACACTTCATTAATATCTAGAAGCCTATTTTTTTTTAACTAATCACTAGAGACACAAATTCTGTTTGTTAAAGGAGCTCAAGCTTGTGCCCTCAAGAGATGTTGGCTGCCAGGACTGGAAGTTCCCTTTGGAGCTCACCTAAGTGATCTAACCAAATATAAATCACCCTGCTTATAATATGCACTTTTCACTTTCTTACAGAGAAAGGATATTTCTCTTCCCCTCACCAATACTGAACCACTTCCTCTTTCAGGACACAGTTCTGTTTTGGTGGCAGTCTTGGGATTTTGTAGGTGATTTCTACATTTATAACTGGAAGTTTTTGCAGCAGAACTCACTGTAAAAGAAATGGAAAAAAATCACCTTTTTGGTCAAGTTAGTTCTTTGAAAACAGCCAAATTATTTGGGGACATGCTCTGCACTTGGCCTGAACTGTGAAATAGTGAATGTGGTACATTCTGTGGGCAGGGTAGACTGAGAATGTGGGAAGTGCCTTGAACTGCCACAGCTTGTTTTGTTGAATCAACATTGCACAGGAATAAAATACCAAACCTCTTAGAGGTGCAGTCATTTTTTCTATAAAACAAGAACTTTTTCTGGTGATTCACTGCTCCCAGCCAGCTCAGCCCTAGGAGTTTATATGAATTGCAGGTTAACTGCTCTGGCAGACCCGAGTCTCTGGTGGTGTCTGTTAGCTCAGACACACCAGCTGCCCCACAATGTGCTCACAAGCCAGAATGCTGCCACCAGAAAAAAGCAGGTTTGGCCAGATGTACCCAGTGAGTTGTGCTGGACTGAGGTGCCACCAAGGTGGCACTTTCTATGCAAAGAAATCAGCATTTGCTCTTCCAGTAAGCTGCAGACAGGGTTTGTTTGTTTATTTGTTTGTTTTCAGCCTGTCCAAGCTGCAGTTGAAGACTGGAGATTTAGACCCACGCTTGTTTTCCCGCCTGAGGCACCTGCAGAAACTTGATCTCTCTGATAATTTACTGGACAAATTTCCCAACAGCCTAACCCTGCCTGATCTGCGAGTCCTGAACTGCAACAATAACAAGCTGGAAGATGTAACTGCTCTGAAACAGTTCCCTCTGCTCGAGGAGCTGACCTATGAGAACAATGTGTACTTGACGGTGAGTTACCCCCTCCTTACATTAAACAGAGAGGCAAACAAACAGCACTTGTGCAAAGTTCTTATAGATTGTTCTTGGGCAGTGAGTGCCAGGGCATGTGAGAAAGCAGCCAGCCTTTGTGTGGCATTTAATCATTTTGTGCCACTATTTCTCAATCTGCAGAAGTGACTTGCCCAAAACCACTCAGATTTTAAAATCTGTCTTGATCTGCTGATTCTCTAGGCCCAAGTCCTATCTTAGGTGGCTTATCAGGCACAGTATCTTATGCTCATGCTTGTGTAAAATACAGCAGTGACTGTGGAGAGATGTCCTTCTTACAGAAACACAGAATCTCAGAGTGGTTTGGTTTGGAAAGGACCTTAAAGCTCATCTTGTTCCACCCCCCTGCCATGGGCAGGGACACCTTCCATTAGACCAGGTTGCTCAGAACCCTGTCCAGTCTGGTCTTAAACACTTCCAGGGATGGAGCAGCCACAGCTTCTCTGGGCAGCCTGTGCCAGGGCCTCCCCACCCTCACAGTAAAGAGTTTTTTCCTAATATCTAATGTTAGGTTTATGTCCTAATATCTGTGTTAGTTTTAGTGCCCTCTGTGCTCTGGAAGAGCAGACTGGGTCCTCAGGTGAGGGTTTAAACTTGATGATCAGTTTGGTTTGACTTCTCCCAAGAGGATCTGCTGACTGTACAAGTTAAACATCCAAAACTGATTTTATTTGTGCTGTAAACTGGCATCAGCCACTCACCATCCCCACATGCTTCTTTGCTGTTGCACACTGGCAGTATGTGTGTGGCTGTATGCCACTATCTGACCCAAGGAATTCCTACTGGAATTCCTTGACTGGAGGCAGGACAGGCCTTCCCCTGTGTTAGAATGAAGGGATGTGAGCAGAGTTCCCAGCCTTGCACTCAGGCCCAGCAGATGAGCAGTTACACAGCCCCCACCTTGTGCTGGATGTTAGCACTGCCTGAGGGCTGGGCAGCTCTCTCTGCAGTGTCAGAGCCCAACTCAGAGAGAACATTAATTCACACCTAAAATGTGAAATTCAAGTTGAAAATCCTGAGGAGATTTTATGAAACAGCTTTTCCTTACTAAATATATCGTTCTCATACTGGCTGCATTTTAATCAAGGACTAAAGTTAAAGCAAGTACCACCTGTACAACTTTCATAACTGCAGTGTTTTCTCTTTCTAGCTCAATGATGACTATAAAGTAATGTTTCTTTTGCAAAATCTTCGTCTGCTCAATGGCAAGGACATAACCAAACTGGCCAACCACGTGAGGCGTGTCAACAGCCGTAAGCTCACCAGCAAGGTGAGATGTGGGAGGTTTCCTTCACCTCTGAACACCTGAGAAATAACTAAATCCTGTGCTCAGAGCTGCAAACAGCTCCAGGTGGTTTGCTACACCTGTAGTGTGATCTGAGGCCAGCCTGCAGATTGGGCCACCCAGGAAATGTCTTGCTGCTGCTTTCTCTGGTCACTGCTGGCATCTGCCTGTTCTGTGCAGCCAGTTTGCCTTTGGTTTAAGTGACAGGAGCAGGGCCAAACAGGTCTGATCCTGTAGCTTTTCAGATTACTCTGATCATCATTCAGGAATGGGAGAAGCCTGGTGCTGCCAGAGCAGCTGCAAACACTTCCCCATCTAATTTAAGTTACTGTCCAGGCCTCAGAAATGGGGAGAACAAAACCAAGCTCAGGATAATCTTGCTTTTTCCAGCATAGACCAGGAACAAGGGTTTGTTCTTTCTTCTTCAGCTCTGAATGTTTAGAACTCAATTCTCACCCATTTGTCTACACAGTTTAGCTCCTGACAGATTGTCCCCACAAGGCATCATCGTGATCTTGAGCAAAATTATTGTTCAATTATGAGAAGGGTTTGGTTGGCTGGTTGTTTTTGTGTATTATTGCTCTCACCATTTGTATTCTATTTAATTGATCTTGTTAATTCCTTCTGTGTAACGGTGAGGAAGAAATCAAATACTGACAACTGGGATGAGTTGTCTGAGTGCTGTATGTGTAACACCTGTGTACCTCAAAGGCTCTCTGGGAAGGCTGCTCAGCCTCTTGTCCCAGGCAGCTGATCATGGTTGGCTGTTTAATGAGACACCAAGCTCTCCCCTGTGCTGCTCTGTTTGTGGTGTCTGTGCCCTGATGCCTTTCCCTGATGCTGTTTTGTACCTGCCTGCCCAGTTCTTAGTCCTTTGTCTCAGAGTAAAAGTGTCTGTTGGGTCCAAATACTGATGGATGTGTTACTGCCCACCAGAAACTCCAACAGGAGACTGGCAGGTGAGCACCCACATGGTTGTGCCTGTAGTTCAGCAGCCTTTTGGAGTGCAGGTATCTCTATAAATGGGTCCATGCTGACAGTGTCTGCTTAGCCACACTCACTCCAGCTTGGTACAAAGGAACTGGCTTTTTTTGTTAGCTGAAGTGGTCATTTGAGCATGAATAAATAAATAAATGAAGTGGTGCCATCATGTAGGGTGGAGCACTCAGGGTTGGCCACTTCTTAAATGCTTTCACAAGTCCTCCTGTGCTTTTCTGTTGAATAAACTCGGTCTCTCTGCCTAGGTTACTGCTCACTGGGAAAAATTCTTCCGTGACCAGCTTCCTGAGAAATACACAGCTGAGCAGGTGAAGTCCATCAGGAAGAAGTTCCTGAAGTCAGTACAGACCAACGTGGTGTATGGGCCCAGCTCACTCAGCGAGTTCACCCGCTGGCGGGTAGGTCACGCCCCACTCTCCCTGCCCTTCTCAGGCAAGGACCCTGCTCCTGGCTCTGCATGGATTGCATTAAAACACTCCATGCATTTGGGTGCTCTTGCAGACAAGTGGTATCACTTCTTCTCTTTCTTCACTGCTTTGTCAAGCAGGTAGAGAAGCACCAGGACTAAACGTGCACCCAGTTGAAATGGCTGTCGTTAAACATCGGTTTTAATTCATAAGTAATAATGATACTTGTGCTAATTAACCAGACTGCAGTATCCTTAATACTTAATTATTTGCAAATTAGTTTAATGGCAACCTTTACTCTTGATGAAAGAGAAAAGATAATGACAGAAGTGTAGTTGCTCCCAGTGGGGAAAGACACCATTTAGTTTGTAACATTTGTTTTATTTGTGTGTTCATACACACAGCTGAGGCTGCCATCTCTCCTTTGTCTTCTTTTGTTGCTGTGCTGTTGTTTCCACAGCTGTGTACTCTGGATGCCCATGACAAAGTGGAGTTCTTGGGTCATGTAATGTCAGCTGGGGCCTTCTCCACCACTTGTGAAATTCACACAGAATAGTGGGAGCAGATATTAAAAGCCCAGCAAAGCACATCCTTGTGCCATGACACATCAGAGCTTGACATGCTGTGGCTTTTTTGTCTTTTTTCCTTTTTTAAAATATCCACATATTTGCTTCACAGGTGAAAATGATTGCAGAAGAGTTTCTGGCATACTCCTTGGGTGTGGAGCTAAACTCTGATACTGAACCAGAGGAAAAGACGGATGAGAATGAGGAAGAAAGCACAGAAAGCCCCAGGGAAGCTGCAGAAGATGTGGCTCAGGTAGGTGATTTTTCCAGTTACATTAGCAATGTTCTTTCTGTTTCCTGGGAATTCAGCAGCTCTTGTCAATTCACATTTGTGACCCTTTGGTAACCACAGGGGCAGTCCCAGGCTCCAGCCTGTATCCAGCAGCTCAGGCTCCTTCTTTACAGCCACACTGAAGCTTTCTCAGAAATGGGAAAGTCGAGTTGCTGTCTGAGAGGAGAGAGCTCCCATTCTCATAGGAAACCAAAAACATTTCATGAGTGCAGTCCCACTCACTCCACCTCTCCTCTAGGAAGGGATATTTTAATTAGAGAACTGAGCTGATGCCTGGCCAGACTCTGCTGGTGTTTTGCCTGCTTGGAAATGGCTGCAGACTGAACCCCTGTGGTCCATGGGCCAGATTTGTTTTTCCACATCGTATGTAAATTGCAAATAACTGAGACAGGGGAAGGCAGCTGAAAATGAGGCTGGCTGTGTGGTTTTCATTAGCTTCTGCCTCTAGGAACCCTGCAGCTCTGGGCTGTCTGCTTCCTGGAACCCAGTCTGTAACCGTGGGAGGGTACTTGCATTTGAATAATTAATATCTTTGGCTTACAAAATATCTGCACATCTCAGGGAAGCTAAAAACCTTCTGCAGAACCTGACAACATGATAACATGCCTTATAGGTCACAGTAACACCCAGCAAGAGGAAAAGAAATCATTCAAAATCAAGCCCTGGAAACAAGAGGTCCAAGTCCCAGGCAAACACTGAGGAGGAGGCTGTAGTTAATCCCAAAAAATCCAGCCACGTGAAGGATGATCCAGCTCCTGATAAACCAAGAACATCGAACCAACCAGCCAAGGAGGCAAGCCCTGAGCAAGAAGCTGAAGGGACACAGAAGAATGGAGAGCAGTTTCCCAAGGGGCAAAGCAGCAAAAGATCCAGCCACATGACAGGGGAACAGAAAAGCCAGGAGCAGGACAACGGCGTGGTTACCTTGACCCCTGTGAAGAATTCCAAGCGCAAGGTATGTCCATCAGCCCCCTTGGGACTGGCTTTGGGCCTCTTGGTTTGTAGTGGGAGGAGCTGCCTTCAGGTTTCTTCAGAGCTCTGCACAGCTTGGAGCTCATAGTTGGCTAAATATATTGTGAGTTTTGGTTTGTTTTTTTTGTCATTGTTTTAAATCTCTCAGAGGCATCAAGGGAGAGGAGGGACCCCCCCAGGAGACCCCAGTGGATCCCCCCTGGGGGATGGATGGACCAGCGCTCCGAGGTGGTGCACTGAAAACCTGTGCTTAGAAATGGGACTGGCAAGCCTTGCTCTCAGCTCAAACCAGTGGCTGCGTGGGGAAAAGTGTTTCCCCCTCAGATCCCAGTGGGGATCTAAAGGGTTTTTCATGTTTCTCTGGAGTAGGAGATGGGTTCTCTGCTGGGTCTGCTGGGCACACCTTTGCTAAACAATTCCCTGCTGCTTTAGGAGTCCTTGAGCATTGTGGCACCTCAGTCTCTCCTATTCTTCGTAGCACAGAAGGGATGAAAAATACTCGGGTTTATCTCAGATTGCTGTGTTCAGTAGAGGGTCCTGTCAAGGCAGTCACAGGCAAACCGTGTCAGGGGAATGAATTTTCTAAATGTGGATGGTTTATTGTAGGAGGATGTCAGTGCAGAGCCATTGCATTTTCTTCAGTGTCACAGTAAAGGCAACAGCCGCGAGGATTTTAAAACGCAGCTCTGGTCCTGTGTCTTCGAGCCGGTGCTAGACTCTGGAGCCAGGAAAGGTGAGCTCTTAAAGAGGTTTGCAAGATTCCCAGAACCACCTGGCTCTGGAATCCCAGTGCACTCCATGCCTTAGACCCCTGCTCCTTCAAGCTGTAGTCTCTGTTGGCAGGAAGAGACTTGCTTACATATTTCTCCTTTGACTTTGCAAACAGGAGACTGGGAGAGCAGCAGACAGTGATAAAGCTGCAGTCTTTGTGTGTTATTCCTGGACCTGGGAACTTCTCACCCATTATTTTCCTCTTTCAGATCCCATTGTGAGCTCCTCCAGAACTGTGGCAACCTGTGGAGGGGAATCTGTCTGTCTGATTGATTGTGAGACAGGGACAGTGCTGAAAAAGTATAAGGTGGCTACAGAGGTGGGTTGCAAGGGGGGGAAGGGGGAGCATTGGCTGGGAATACCACAATCTGTAGCAATTACATACATGCATAATATATACATTACAAAGAGCTCTGAAAGTGGTAGTGTAGACATATGTTAAGAAGATGAGTATAGATAATAAACATTACTTGTTTTCCTTTTAGCCTGGTTTAGGTTTATTTTTTTATTAGCTTAGGAGATTAGCCTGCCAGTCCTCACACAGGTGTGTCTGTCTGCTGAGTCTGCTTGACAGCACAGAGGAATAAACATCCTCTTTCTGTAGTTTGTGTTCTTCTGAGGATGTTTTTATGCTCCATCTCAAATAGTCGTGTCATTTCACTGAGTAGCACTTGTGACAGTTGTCTTTTCTCTGAGCTAACAGCCAGCACCCTGCTGGCTGTTCTCTGTCACCCCAGTCTTGTTTTCCTTCTGTCCCAGGAGTTCTTCAGCGTTGCATGGACAACCCTCACAATGGTAATCAGTGACAGCAGAAAGAAAGCTCACAACATCCTGGCAGCTGCAGGGAGGAGAGGGATTGTCAAACTGATCCACGTGGCAGCTGACTTCTGCTATGGAGAGATAAAGGCTCACAAAAAGCCCATTGCTACTGTCTGCTTCAGCCCAACCCAAGAGACTCACCTCTTCAGTAAGTCTGCTTCAGAATCCCTGGGTTTAGTTCTGATGTGGAACAGTCAGGGCTTCCTTAGCAAGGGCAGTTGTCACCAGGGCAAGCAGGGACACAGGAACAAAAGGCACGGGCAGGCATTGGGGAGAGAGCATTGTTATTCTCCTGTGGCAGCAATCTCCAGCAGGAACATCTTGTGCCAGCCAGAGCCTGGCTCTTCAGCTGAGCTGCAGCAGCTCCTGTTTCTCCCTCCGTGGCTCTCAGGGTGGCTGTCACACACACATTAGCCACAAACAAGTTCCACAGGGATGAGTAAGAAGAATGGCAGAGCTGGGAGCCAGGCAGTGGCAGGGCTCTCCTCCAGCACAGCAGCCTATTATGGGCTGTTGGGTTTCATTTTATCCAACAATGTGCTTAATTGATTTTGATTTTTTTTTTTTTAAGTGAGTTCTATGCCTTGTCAGAGATTTCTATTCAGGTCCTGATGTCAAGGAGAGCTTTGCCACACACAGTAGGGCCCACAGAGGCTGTGGCTCATGGACTGGTAATGAACCATCATGTTACAAATTGCAACTACATTGTCAGGCTGTACAGTGAGCTGGTACAGAGCCATTCAGGCTACACCTGCACCCCATAGCACATTGTTTCTCTTGCCTGCAATTACCCACATCCTGGAGTTGTTAGAGTGCTACATGAACCATTAAAAGTGGAATTCTTTTTAGAATGGGGGGTACTTTTCAAGAAGAAGCTCAGGAGTGCCAAAAGCAGAGGAAAGGATAAGGAGGTTGGTGGAAGGGATAAGGAGGTTGGTAGCACAGCCATAGAATGGTGTGGACAGCAAGGCTCGTTATATTTAATAGAAAAATTTAGAGTAATAGAGGGAGTTTCTTTGCATCCTTTTTTGGGGAGAGGACACCAACAAACTCTTGAGTTTGAGGGCTGCCATCTGATGAGGGTCCAGGTTACTCAGAGTAATCTATTAGAACTGTTTCTTCTTTCAGTGTATCAGCTTGGTGACATGTTTCTCACGCTTTGTCAGTGCCCAACTTTCCCAGTGGGAGCTGTTGTGGATGTGAACACAGTAAGCCATAGAAATGTGGAATAAAGTGGTGTCTGCCTGAGAGTTGGAGCTCATATTATAGATTCCACTAGAAGCCCTGACCAGAAACGAGCTCAGAGGGCCACTAACTAATGCCCTTGTGAAGCCACAGCTCCGTAATGGACACCAGGAAACAACCTGCCCCTCTCAGAGCACAGGATAAGAACACAAAGTACTGGCTGTGCATGTGTGACAGTGTCTGGGAAGTGCTGGGCCAGGAGCCTCGGGGACTGCTGCTGTGCTTTAATGAGCTCTCTGGTGCCACAGCCTTAGAGGGTGACTGGGGCTCAGGCAGAATTGCCAGCTAGCACAAGAAGAGCCAGATGAGCAGTGGTGTCACTACCTGCTTCTCTTCTGTGTCCCACAGCTGCATCCTATGACAAGCGAATTGCACTCTGGGATATTGGGATTCCAGACTGTGACTACAATTTCAAAGCAAGGTAAAGGTTCAAAAACCAGATGTGGCCAGTCCAGGAGCCTGTAACTATCACGTCACAGCACCACTTAACTGCTTGTTCTCTGCTTTTTTTTAGCCAGCTGCTGGTGCTGGAAACGGCCTCCATCCCCCTGCGGATTGCCCTGGTCCCCACCTGCCCAGAGCAGTACCTGCTGGCAGGCTGTGAAGATGGCTGCTTTGCCTGGAACATCAAACTGGATAAGGGGCAAAAAAGCAGGTGAGAACCACAACCACAAGCTGGGGCTGTGCATTTGCTTTCTGTAATGAGAAGAGATAGTCCTAGCAGAGGGTTGCTTTCTAACTGAGGAGGTCTGACCAAAAGCAGCATGTCCTACCAAACTTAAAACATCCTCCCCTTCCCAGAGTGGCCAGAAAAAATAGGAGCATGATGCTCAAGGACTGTTCAGAGCTTGTACTAAAGCTGCAGTCTGCAGGTGTTGCAGGCTGCTTTGCAGGAAGGCTGGCAGGAGTGTAATCCAATACCCTAAAACTTAAGGGTGTGCCATGTCCAGGTAGTGTAACGGAGTGTAAATTCTTGGATCAGTTTCCACTCTCACAGTGAGGCCTCCCCTGCTCCTGGTACGTGAGGTAACCCAGGAAACTGGCACTCTGTGGGAGCTCAGGAAAAAATTACGAGGAAGAAACAAGTAAAGTCATGCCCTGCTGGTAAATACCAATCCTGATACCTGCAAAAGAGATGCAGTGGAACAGCAATCTCCTGAGCAAACAGGCTTCTGCTGTATTAATAAATCCAGGTGGCCAAAAGTGTAAGTTCAAGAGGGAATTCACCTGAGCTTGGCAAGAGACTCAGTAACACACCAGTTTCCTTCTGGGCTCTGTAGCTGGGTGCCCTTTCACTGCTGGCTGTTCAGGACTTGGCTCATTTCCCCCTTCCCCTGCTCTAGGCCTTTTGAAGCCATATTCCAGTTTCCTGATGATGAAAGCATGACAACATCTCACAGGGTTGATGGTTTGGCTTTTCTCAATGATGATGTCGTTGGTGAGTATAAACACAACAGCCCAATCCCAAAAACACTGGGGCACTTCAGCATGTTCAGGGTGGAGCCAGCACAACAAGCAGAGGGGCTGAAAAGGGGGTGACAGCCTCTTCTTAAGCTTTGGGGGGGCTGCACAGGATGGAGTTGTCTCCCAAAGTCACTTGTCTTTTCCAAAAATGTGGTTAAGAGTGCAAACTTGTGCTGGGACAGGACTGAAAATCAGAGGGACACATCCCTGAGAGCCCATGTGGCCAAGCAGTGCCAGTGTGAGAGGGAGGAGAGTCCCTTTCTGCTCAAGGGCTTGGTGGCAACAGTATTTTTTTCAGGAGAACTGGGGATTTTCACATCATGAGCTGGCTCTTTGTGAATAGCTTATGCTTGTTCTGCAGCTCAGCAACATAAGCATAGCACTGAAAACCTCTCTGCAACCTCCAATTATCCTGAAATAAGGTAAAGCAGGTGGGAACAGTTGCTGCTGGATCAGATCCCATGGCTTAAAAGCCATATTCTGGATGCACCACCTTTGTCTCAAAGCATTTTGCTTCTCAGCAGCTGACACAGCCTCTCCCTTCCTTTCTTCCCTAGTTTCCAAGAGCTCCAAGCCAGGATGCATATACTTGTGGAGCTGGAGCAGGTCTTTTGATGCCAAGGGAAAGGGATGCCAGAGGACAATGTCTGCAGTTATTCTGGCTGAGCTGGAGTGGTCCACGACAGACATGTCCTACCTGACACTCAGCACCTGCCCAGGTAGGCAGCACTCATTGCCTGGGTAAGGCTTTGCCCATGGCTCTTTGATCCATCAGAGCAGCCTGGAGCTGGAGGCCTGGATTTCAGGCCTTCAGCTTCTCACCCCTGCAGCTCTGCAGTGCCCAGCACCAGCTGGGTGTAATAAATAGTTACAGCTGCACCATCTGCCCTGCAAGGGGGGACAGCTGAGGCTGGGGGACCTTTCTTGCTCAGGGCTGGGCCCTGTGGAGCCACTGGGATGCCGAGTGCTCTGTGGGCAAGGAGGTCACACACTGGGCAGCTGGGCTGGGAGGCTGACAAGGAACAGACAAACCTGGTCCTGTCAGCACTTCCCAAAACCAGTCTAAAAAAATGTCAGGAGAAATCCCAAAGCATTCAGCACTAGTTTTTCTACACTAAAGATAGCTGGTTTATCTTCAAATAGAGTTCTTTCAGAGCAAGGTGGAGTCACATTTTCGTGCAGAAAGGGAATTTTGCTGAAATATGAGATCCTGCAGCTCTCCTGGAGCTCTGCTTTACAGTAGGACAGACTCCCAGCTGCACACTCGTTTTCCAGCTTTTCCTTCTGCTCTCACAGCAAAAGAATACGTGTTCTGTGGGGATGAGAAGGGCAGTGTGTGGATGTACAACCTGTCCAGCTACAGCACGGCCTGGGGCTCTGCAAAGGGAAAGCGCTCGGAGCGGAGGATCCCCCCCACCCAGGTAAGGGCTGAGGGGCTCTCGGGCCTCCCTCACACCCCAGGGCAGCTGATCCTGGCTCCTGAGCAGGCTTATCCCAGAGCTTGCCTTGTGTTCCCACACCTGACACTCACAAACAGTTAAAAGCCATCTCCAGAGCATGGCCAAGGCCATTTGCTGGGACAGGAGTGAGGAGCAGCAAAGCAAATCTGTCACCTCCAACAGCTCTTCCTAGCAGGGCCCTACAAAAATGATGGCTGAACTAAAAACTGATGGGAGCACAACAGCACAGCTGTGCAGGCACCACATCCCCCAGGGAGGGGAGGGGAGGGGAGTGTTCCCTGGCAGGAAAGGGCTCACCGCTGCCCTGTGCCCACCATTTCCCTCTTTGGGGCATCACTGTTGCCTTGCCTGTGCCTCTGAAAGGACAATCACAAACACTCTCAAAGGCTCTGCAGCTTCATTAGACAGAGGTGTGGAGTGACCCAGTGTTCCACTACTGCCTCACTGGCAGGGCTACTCAGGTATGGGAAGGGGCTGCCCAGGTGATGGAGTCACCACCCCTGGGGGTGGCACTCAGGGCAGGTCACACCTCAGAGTCGATGCGCTGGGAGGTCTTTTCCAGCCTCAGCATCCTGAGGTTTTTTGGAGGTGCACTTCCAAGCCACCCCTCAGCTCCTCTGGCACCGAGGTGCAGCTGTGCCCACCTGTCCCCCCTCTGCACTACAGCCTGGCCCTTCAGCAATGTCACAGAGCCCCCAGACGAGGGAGGAGCCCCCGGCGCCACCTCCCCTCGGACACACCCCCACCCCTGTGCCCTCCCACAGGTCCTGACGTGGCCGGAGCTCAGCGTGAACGGGGAGCAGCCTCCTGAAATCCTGGTGAACAACGTGGTAGCAGACCCTGCCTTCACCTACCTGGTTGTGCTGACCAGTGTGAACATCACAGCCATCTGGAAGAAGTTGTAGTCCCCTGTGCCAGTCTCCCCCCTGTGCTGTGACCTAGTGCAGTATTAGTGACTGTTACCCATGTGCCCATGAACGTTTTCTAAACCAGCTTTAGGTGTAAGGTGGAAAAAAAAACCCAACAAAACAAAACAAGGTAAGAGTTTGTTAAACTCATCAAGTCATTGTAAACATCCCGTTTCTTTTACTGTCAGTTTTCACAATTTGTGCATTTGTTTTATAGAAATGACACTTAATAAAACAAAATAGCAGTTCAGTTGGCAGTGCCTGGACTTTTTGGCAGGAAAAGCAGAGAGTTCATCTACAGCTGTCACTGAGCAGCTTCTCATGCTGGAATTACCCACAGTAACCCCCCCAACAGCACAGGACAAGGATTTGCCTTAAGGCTCTGATTAGAAAATAAAAATCACTTTAATGAGTTATCCACCAAATCCAACATGACATTTATCCTCTTGGCAAAGTGCCTGTCTATTAAAAAAAATTCAAAATATTGCTGCTGCTGTCAAAAATTAAACAGAAGTGGGACAAGGGGGGAAATATTTGCCATGAATGGAGGTTCAAGTATTTTATCCAAGTAACAGACACATCATTCTGCTCCAAAGAGGATATTTCACTCAATTCCTTCTTGTTTGTCCTTAATAGCAACCTGTAAAACAAAAGCAAAGATCCACATGCTAAGACAAGAGTTGTCCCTGAGCTGGAGGTGGATGTTTAAACACTCCTGACTCTTCTGTGAAGCACAACAACCAACAGTGGGAACCTTTACACCAACCAGAGAAATAATACTGAAATTAAAATCAAATCATATTTACAAACTGAAACCTTGGTGCCTTTTCTCAGCACATCAGAGGCAGTTTCTGAGCCACAGTCTGGTTTTGTCTGAGGAATATTTTGGGGGGGATTAAATGTCAGAATTCAGGGGCTAAATAAATAAATAAACTGGGCAGAAGCAGTGAAAATACCAATCCAGAGTTTTGTTGAAAGAAATTTAAAAGATAAAATACCCATGAATACACTTGAGAGCAGCCATGCTTTGACAGCAGCTAAACAACACAATTAGGGTGGCTTAATTAACCCATAAACCTAAACCCCCAGCAGCTTCGATTAATTACAACAAGCCCAAGCAGTGCGAAGGGAAAAAAGGAGCTCACCCTGAACCTCTCCTCCAGGAGGGAGAGTTCACTGATCAGGTCCGTGATCGCGTTGGTGAAGGCCTCCTGCGGGCTGTAGTCGGGGGTGGTTTGCACACGGATGATGATTTTGTGCTCCAGAGGGTGTGGGACCTTATACCCCGCAAACAACACCTGCGGGTCTTTGAGCAGCTGCCTGCGGCGCGAATAAAAACCAAACAGCAGCGAAGTGAAAAGGCCCCGAGCCTCCCCTCAGATTTCCCGCCCGCCTGCGCTTACGACTTGATGATGTTCCCCAGCGTGTGGTCCTCCTTGTTGATGGTGAACAAGCAGGCGTTGGGCACCTTCGTGTCCTTGTTGATGGTGATCCTGAGGGGGTGTGAGGGACAGCGGCACGTTAGCGAGCCCTGCGGCCCGGGGAACGCCGGGGCACCGGGCGAAGGGCCCGGGCTCCCCCTCCGCCCCCTCCCCGAGGTCTGATCAGGTTTAATCGCCCCCCCGGTGTCCCCTCACTTTTTCT
>VZRX01008906.1:0-11716 GCA_013398075.1 Notiomystis cincta | reverse complement strand
CCTGTCCAAACCGGGACAAGAGGTAACACCAGTAATTCAGAATTTACTCCCAATTTCACCAGTCCTGTGGTGTTTAAATTCAATAAAAAGGTAAAACTCTCTTAGAAGCAGTTTTCTAAAATCCTGCTCCCTCTTTTTTGGAAGCCTGGAAGGAACATAAAATGCAGTTCTCAGCAGAAGGATGTAATTGGGAGAAGCTGTAATGGATGGGCCGTGTTTCTCTTTGAAGTTCCCATTGATCAGTGCTGCTGAGATGATTTTTCTAATCCATAACTCAGGAACATGAAGGAATTGTCACTTAATTCTTTGGGTGTTTGTGTTTCACCTCCTAAGAAAACAGACTCTGGCCTTGCACTGTGGTGTAAAGTGGGGAAGAATCATCCTGTTCTGGTGTGGTTTTTAATAGAAATGTTCCTCATGTTAACCAAAACAGTTCTGTGATTTCTTTTTAATGCCTGCCTTTGGTGTAAGAAAACTCCATCTAATACCTTCTGCTCCAAGAATGTGCTTTCAGGCAGTGGAGCAGTAATTAAGAGATGATTCCCCCACTCCTCTCCAGTGGAGAGGCAGCTTGTGTTGAAAACCCAGCCCAAGGACCATCTGTCCTCTCTCTCAGGAAAGAGATCATTTCTTTATGCTCACATTAGTCCAACCTCTGTGCAGGAACTTGTTTCCATAAGGGAGGCACCCTCTGGGATGAATTTCCATGGCCCTAATTGACACAGCTCCGTGGCAGAGCTGCCAGAGGAGCTCTGGCCACAGCTGTTGGGGAGAGCAGGGAGTTCCAGTCAGATGCTTGACCAGCCCTGGAGGAACCCCTCTGGAATTGTGGATGTGCAGGAAAAAACATCCTGGTGGTTCAGGTGCCACTTGTGCTGACAAAACACCTTCTCTGCATGGCCAGCTACTGCCAGGTCCTGATCTCTGTGAATTTCACTTTCTCAGCTGAAACCAAACCTTGGCAGGAATTTCTAAAGAGGAAACACTGAAGACTTTGAGGATCTCACATAAATCTCTGCTGGATCCATGTAAGGTCTGGATGTGAGGATTCCTGGCTTGGAGAAAAGGGGGAACACTCAAACCCTGGGGCAGGTACTCGAGTTCCTGACTCTGTTTTGATAGGAGAGAGAAGGAAAAATTACGCTCCTGCTTGAGGAAATGATGGTGATCCAGAAGTCAGAATAACAGTCATTAATAAACAATGAGGGGAGTTGTGAAGAAAATGAATTTTTCAAGGGCTCTGAAGAACGTATTTGGAGCTGAGCTCTGGAACCTGCAGGCAGAGAACTACAACCTCCATCCTGCTGCAGCTGATCAGAGGGTTGGCAATTAGACATTCTAAAGTGTCTTTTGCAGCTGATCTGATAGGAATGAAGTGCTTCAGAGCAGTACTTTCCACTGGTTTGTCCTGGTTTGAAGAAAAAGGAGGAAAATGGTTTGTTCTACCAGACTGTCTTCAAATAATAATATTTTTAAGGTTGATGTGTTCGTAATGTGGGTTTGTCCTGCTACTTACCCCTGCTTTTGCATCTCTTTATCAAGGACTGACTAATAATTCTTCCTAACAGCCTTTTGGGTGTTTTTGGCCTCTATTTTTACCCAGAAATCTCCTTGTTTTCTCCCTTTAGGAATCCTCTGAACACCCTCTCCATGCTCAGACACTTCAGGACAAGCTGTGGCCACTGTGTAAGTGCAGAGCACAATCCAAATGGAAATGCAAACAATTAAATATACATGACAAGCAGGTATTTAGATGAGCCTGGATTCCTTAATGGTTCATTTCCACCTTTCAGCTAAATTAAATGTTGCTTTCATCTATTTTTAAAGGAATGTCTATTTTCTCTCAGGAGCTGCCCTGCTCCATCTGTTCCTGAGATGGTTTTGCTTCGTCCCAGCCCCACTGGCTGTGTCAAAACCAAGAGATTTTTATGGCACCACGGATGAGGATTCACACAAACCAGGGCTCCTTCAGGGCCCTTTGGAAAGTCAAGTCCTCTGTAATTAATGACTATTCCCATTAATGACATGGTCCTGGCACTTATGGGATGGATTTTGGGACCTGCTTCTCCCAGTACCCCTCAGCAGCTGGAAGGTGTGGGGCTGTGAGTGCTGCCTGTATCCAACCCATTCCTGGTAATCCAGGACCCAGCCTGTGCCATGCTGAAATTCCTATACCTAGGGCTGGAATTCCCTTTCCATTCCCATATCCATGGCTGGAATTCCCCTTCCATTGCCACATTTATGGCTGGAATTCTGCTTCCATTCCCATATCTATGGCTGGAATTCTATTCCCATATCCATGGCTGGAATTCCCTTTCCATTGCCATATAAATGGCTGAGCAGGATGATGGGATTTGGTCACAGGGCTCTTGGCAGTCGCTCTGCTCCCATCTTGGGAATCTCGTTCTGATTGTCTGAAAATCCAGGACTGGGAAAACAAAAAACTTGAGGCTTTTTGCCTCTTAAGGACAGGCAAAATGAGAGGAATAATGAGAGGGAAAAAGGAGTGTAAAATGCAGTGTGTGGAGAAGAGATTTGCATGTCCCTCTCTCTTTAGGGTGGCTCGAGTGGATGTGGATCACAGATTTGGTATTAAAGGTCCTGGCAGTGGAATTCTGAGGGAGATCTCATGGATCCAAACCCTTACAGGCAGGATGGGTGCAGGTGTGAGCTCCACAGCCTCC
This sequence comes from Notiomystis cincta, assembly GCA_013398075.1. Classification (NCBI taxonomy): domain Eukaryota; kingdom Metazoa; phylum Chordata; class Aves; order Passeriformes; family Notiomystidae; genus Notiomystis; species Notiomystis cincta. The sequence continues at coordinate 9,032 of VZRX01008906.1, read as the reverse complement.
CCAGAGGGAAAACCTCAGGTTGGGGAACAAATATCCCTTGGCAGCCTCCCAGGAGTCCGTATTGATCAGGGCAGCGCTGCCCTTTTGTTTTGTGCTGAACAGCCCAGCGTTTGGAATTGAGACCTGTCAGGAGCTGAGGGACTTCACAGAGCACGTTGTAAGGAGCAGGGCAGTGAATTTCCCAGGAGCTCACGCCGTGGTTAACCCCAGGGAGGAACAGGCAGCACACAAAGGGCCCTGCCATGCAAATCCCGATCGATGTGCTGACAAATACCCCGCTGCATCCTGCTGTCTCACTCAATATTTCTCCAAACAGACGGAATTCAGGAGGCAGGGCAAGGCATAGCTTTCCACCTGAAGTGATGCACGGATGGGAGGCATTGTGGAACTAATCAGCAGTGGATGGATGAGCTTTGTAGCTGCCTCAGTGTTTATTTCAAATCTCTGCTGCTAAGCTGTGTTCCTGCGGCTCTAATTGAAACGGGACCTGCTTGACATGTAAAGCTCCATTTCTCCAGTGTGTGTCCTGAAAAGGCAGTTTGAGGTCTTTTCCTAGGGATAAATTCAGGAGTTGGCAGCAATCTAGGTCAGTACATTGATGCAGGAAAACAGGAACCCCTCTCCAGCAAGTTCCCCTCAAGCCCTGTGACTCCTCCAGGCTTTGCCCAGCATCTCCAGCCTTCCACAGGGCTCTTCTGGAGCACCCAGCTCTCTGTGCCCTTCAGTGCCAACCAAACTCTGCCTGAAGAGTCCCTCAGCTCCTCAGGTGTCTCCAGCTCTCTGTCCTCTGCCCCTGTCCCCCAGCTCAGCCCCTGGGCTGAAGCAGAAGGTGGTGTCTGCAGAGGCTTCCAAAGGTGATGGCCAAAGTGTTTTCATGTTGTGTATCTCTGCTGGTTAGTGCTGGACAATTGGGAAAATCAGGGAAAAGGAGATATTTGATGTGCAAAAGGAACCTATAAAACATTGCCCACAGGAGCTGTGGCTGCCCCATCCCTGGATTGTCCAAGGCCAGGTTGGACAGGGTGACCTGGGGCAGTGGAAGGTGTCAGGGGTGGGACTGGATGAGCTTCAGGTGGAGGGAACTTTCCCACTTTTGGTCACTCCAGGAGGGAGCTGGTTCTGCTGGAGGGAGATTCTCACTGAGCTGTGGAATTTGGGGGGGTGACAAACACCCACCATAAGGAAGAAACTTGGACTGACACTTGACAACTCCTCTGTTTTGTAAATTCCAGAGGAATTTGAATTGCATGGTATTTTTTCACTTGCAAATGTTGCAGACTTGTTATTTTTCCCTTTTCCACATATTTGAAGCTTATAGCATTGCATAATTTTTTATAACTCTGTCCTTGTGGAGGAACAAGCAGAGAGCAACATCCCAGGAATAATTCTCTTGCAACAGCAATCTGCTTTTTCCTGCAGATAAAATAATCCAGACCAGGTTAACAGTTTTAATTTCCATTGGTGTAAGAGCTGGTGCTTCTGGAAAGGTGATCTTTAAACCTGTGGTAAATTCAGCTCTGTGGGAGCTCCAGATTTGTTAGTGGAGCAAAATATTGGAGCTACAAGATTGTTTGGAAATACTTTATGGAAGAGTAACTGGAGGAACTTAAGCAGATGTTAAACTGCAAGGACTGCAGTGGGATTTGGTGCTGGGCTGGTTGATGCTGAAGAAGGGCAGGAGAAGCCAAATGTTTGAGGAGGGCTGGAGGGAATGTTAGACAAAGGCAGGAGATGTTCAGATAAACAATAAACTGCTGAGGGCAGGGATTAAGAGATCAGTGGGGGAGAGATGTAAAAAGGAATGAAAAGGGGGGGGGGGAAAGGTTGTAATGAAACGCTGGGAGGATGTGCTCAGCCTGTGGCAGTGGGATTCATTTCTGTGCCATCAGGGATCAGGGATCATGGGACTGTCCCCAGCTCCTGGGGCAGATGACAGCTCAGGGACAGCAAGAGGCTGCTCCAAACCTGTGGTGGAAAACACAAATTGAAACCCCTAAATGTTTTGGTGGGGAGGAGGAGAGAAGAAAATGGGCTTTTTTTTTTTTCCTTAATGCCAGCTGGTGCCTTTTCTTTCATGAAGGAGGAGGAAGAGGAGGAGGAGGTGAAAGAGGAGGGAGGGAGGAGGTTGATTCTCCCATGGGAGAGGAGGAGGAGGAGGATGGAAAGTTGCTGAGGAAACGCCTGGATTTCCTGGCATAGTGTGATGGGGGAATTTGACCATCTCTCGATAGCAACAAAAATGTCTTTGCACAAAATTCCATTTAATCCTGATTCAGAATAGGTCAGGAGAGCTGAGGGAGTTCTGTGCTCTCAGAAAGGAACTGGGATAACTCAAGTGGGGCCTTTGAGGTCCTTGGAGGCAAGACAAGGTGAGATGTGGCAGTGACACAGGAGGGACAACACAGGAACAGCTCCCTGGAATCGTTTTCCTTCTCCTGTCATCACCCCCCACTGCAGGAATTGCTCTCAGGACACTGAAAATAAACAGCATCTCTTTTCCTGCCATTCCCAACAACTCTTCCAGTCTGTGGGAGCCTCTGCCCATCCAGGAGCACGAGGCCCCAGAGATGCCCCACACCATCTGCTGGGGCCTGGCTTTGGCATCCCAGGCTCTTGGCAATCCCCTCCAAAGCACTTGGGTGGGAAAAGCCCCATTTCCCCTCCCTTCCCTGGCTGCAGCTCTCCCGTTGATGGCCCCATTGCCATCTCTGCTGTGAGCAGTATAAATCCCACTTTGGCTCTGTGAGATCCTCCCTGGGCTCTGTGGCTGTGGTGCAGCTACTCCACTGCTGCTGGGAGCATTTGGAGCCTTTCCTATTGTTTGTCTTTATTCCAGGGAATAAACACATGGCATTTGCTGCAGATGTGCCTCTTCTACCGAGAAAATCCCCCTCAGCATCAGAAATTAGTGCAGGCACAAGAGGCAGAGGTGGGAAGGCTCTGAAAATGCCACACTGGCTTTTCCCACACGGCAGCAGTGACATTTTGGATCGATGTGGGAGCGCTTTGGGGAGCACAGCCAGGGCTGGGGGAGCCCCTGCTCCTCAGCTCCCCAGCACTCGTTCATTTGCATCTTCTTTGTGCAGGAGACTCCCCCCAGTTGCCACTCTGGCTCCTCTCTGGTGTTTTATTTGCAGAATTCAGTCTCTGTGCAGTGTCCAGAGATGGTGTTTAACGTGCCCTTGGATAACATTTGAATGTGGAGCAGCAAAGCAAGCTGGGAGGAAGCTCTCACAGTGAGGCGAGAGCAAACTCATTTACAAAAGTACTTCAGTAGGAATTAAAACAAAATTTCCATTTTCCACACTCTCATTCTGATCCTCGTTGTCATTAACTTACTCCAAACCCCACTTGGTATTTCCAACTGGAGTAAATCATTGTGTCTTCCAATTAACTTCCATCCTCCAGACAACATAATGGGACTGATTTCATTCAACTCTGTTGTTTAATAAACATCTAAACAATTCTTTATCTCTCAGCCATACAGAAATGTGCACTTGTGGTGTGCTGAGCACGAGGTAATGGGCAAAAGGAAAATTACTGGAGAGAATTCATCTTGGGTTTGGTTTCTCAGCTCACCCTGGGAGCGATGGGCAAGGCCAGGGAATGAGCTGCTCCCCCAGCAATATTTCCAAGGAGAAAGTGTTGCTCTCCTGTTCCAAAGCCTGGGATTTTTGGCTGCCTGAGCACAGGCACTGCAGGGGTCAGCTGGAGGCTCAGCAGCCCGGAGGGGGCAGGGATGTGGCAGGGACTATAAAATGTGATTATTTCCATCGAAGAGACAGGGCAGGGAGCTGGGATGCAGGGACAGGGTTGGAGCCAGGCTGGAGGACTTGGTGTCCTGGGATCAGCCGTGGGCATGTGCACAGGGCCTGGTAAATTTAAGGAGTAAGAGCCATCAGAGTGACGGGAGCTGAGCAATATTGCAGTAACAGAACTGCACTGTTAAATTATTCAGGGCTTGAAAACAGAGAGAACGTGGCCAAAGGGGCAGAGCTGTGCTGCCAGTGTCCCAGCAGAGGTGCAGCACGGGCAGGAGAAGCACAGTGACCCCACGGAGGCTTCTGCTAAAAGGGGCAGTTTGTGCAGCTGGCCCTGGTTACGAGGCAGGCAACACCTTGTAACCAGGGAATTATTCCTCTGCTGCCACTGCAGAGGGCTCTGTGTGCTCACAGGACAGGTTGGGACAGGGCTGAGTGCTGGTGGATGACCTGGAAAGGGAATGTGAACAGTGTGGAAATGTCATTGCCTGATTTTTCCTTTTGAATGGAGAGTTTGAGCAGCTGTGTAATCAGGGAGGACAGAGACTGTGGTGTCACTTGTCACAGGATCAGAGTGGTTTGTGTTGAGAGGGATCCTAAAGCTCATCCCATCCCACCCCTGCCATGGCAGGGACACCTCCCACTGTCCCAGGCTGATCCAAGCCCTGTCCAGCCTGGCCTTGGGCACTCCCAGGGATCCAGGGGCAGCCACAGCTGCTCTGAGAACCTGTTCCAAACCAGTTACCAAACTGATGGCCCTTGAGTCTGGAATTTCAGCTCCTGTGGCCTTTTCCAGCAGGGCCTTTGAAATGAAATGGGCTAAATCCATTCCAGTCAGGAGTGTCTTTGAGGAAGACAATCTCCTCAAAGGATTCCTGGAGCAGGGAAGAAAAAACACTGGATTCCTTGGACTCTCTGCTAATTGCTGACCTGGAGCTGGGCTGTGGTGTGTGCACCCCAAGCTCTGAGATGGGGGGTTCTGGTTGGCATCACCCACGATCAGGAGCATCGGGCTGAGCACTGTGGAAATCCTTCTGCTCCATTTTATGCCTGACAGCAAAAATGAGCATTTATTGCTGAGGTGAGGAACTCCAGCACTGCCCGAGCTGAGGCCAGGCTGCAGTGGAATGCAAGCAGGGCCATATTGGCAAAAATGAGGAGTTAATTTAGTGGTGAATGCCTTGATGTTTTCCCCAGATGTGTTTGCAGAGCCATTAAAAGCTGTGCTTAATCCCAGCTCCATTTGCAATCTGATGCACATTAAGCTGCCTGCACACAGAGAGGAGCAGATAATGGCACTGGATGGCTCTGCCCCTCCAGGAGAGGCTGGATGAGGTCTCTGTGTCCAGGGCTGCTCTTCCAGGGCACTCTGGAGACAGCTCTGACCCCGAGCCCGGGGCTGAGGGCAGTTCCATGGCCGTGTGTGCCACACTTGCACGCCAGCATTTGTGACTGAATGAAAACTTCCCTGAATTAGTAATGACGTTTTTATTTTTAAGGGACTCAAGCTCAGGCAGCATTTTAAAAAATGAATCATGATTTTAGGTGATTTCTTTCTGCTTGGATGCTCAGAGCTGCCTGAATATTGTCTGTTAAAGCTGCTGCAACTTCTGTCTCTAATGGAGGTGCTCAGGCTCACTAAACTGTTTGGCAAACACTGGCTGTCGTGTCTCATCCTCCTGATTAAATCCCATATTTGCATTTCCTTGGGTATACAAAGAAAAGGCAAATCAGCAATGAACAGCACAGTTAGAGCAGGAATAAGCAAACAGGGATGGAGGAGTAACTGCTGGTCTGGAGATGACACAGTGCAGAGCCAGACACGCATGCAGGCCCTTTGCAGCGGAGCATCCTGCATCCCACACAGCATCCTGCATCCCTCAGAGCATCCTGCATCCCTCAGAGCATCCACAGAGCATCCTGCATCCCTCAGAGCATCCCTCAGAGCATCCTGCATCCCTCAGAGCATCTCACACAGCATCCTGCATCCCTTAGAGCATCCTGCATCCCTCAGAGCATCCCTCAGAGCATCCTGCATCCCTCAGAGCATCTCACACAGCATCCTGCATTCCTCAGAGCATCTCACACAGCATCCTGCATCCCACACAGCATCCTGCATCCCTCAGAGCATCCCTCAGAGCATCCTGCATCCCACACAGCATCCACAGAGCATCCTGCATCCCTCAGAGCATCCCACACAGCATCCTGCATCCCACCCAGCATCCTGCATCCCTCAGAGCATCCCACATCCCACAGAGCATCCCTCAGAGCATCCTGCATCCCACACAGCATCCTGCATCCCACACAGTATCCCACACAGCATCCTGCATCCCACACAGCATCCCACAGAGTATCCTGCATCCCACAGAGCATCCCAGAACATCCCACATCCCACACAGCATCCCAAGCCACCTGGGTGCTGCCAGAGGAGCAGGGTGGCCCTGGGGATGGACATGAGCACTCCAGCTCAGCACGGCTCAAGTGGAAGGTGCTGGAGGGGGTTTCTGTTTTGTCCTTTTCCTTTATTTCATCAGAAGGATGTGAGGGGAAGCTTGGTATTGTAACACTTGGCCTACTATTAGCTAGGGAAATCTTGCAGCTGTCCTTCATCATCTCAAAGATATGAGCAATCTCCAGCACTCCGGTATTAATGTGGGGAGATCGGCTCAAAGCGTTTTGCTTCAATGGCTCTTAAGAAATTCACAGTTCATTTCCAGTCATTAAAATAATTAGTGCTGTGCTCTGCCTCCTCTAAGGACAGAGCTATAGGGCCAGCTGCCCTGGGTGTGAGCTCCCAGCAGTTCCCTCCTCAGCCTGTGATGGGGAAGATGCTGAACCTGCCCAAGGCCTGGAGGACCCAGGGGAAAGCCCAGCTTAAAGCAGGACTTGGGGGCTTAAATGGCTTTGAGGGGCCCTGGCCCTGCAGGGAGCAGATGAAAAACTGCCCCAGTGGTTTTAATGAGGCTGCTCCTGTAAGAGAGAGAGAGCCCCATAAATAAGTGATTACAGGACTGAGCCAAAACCAATGGAGAAGGATTAGATGTGACTCGTGGGATCAAGAGAAGTCCTTGGTTTTACCAGAGGCAAAGGAAAAAAGTCTGATTTTTGCTGGATCCCATTATGTATCACCTTCACTCTACAAAGAGGTCTGGGAAAACTGGAGTTAATGCAGTGATGCTGTTCAGGGGATGGGAAGGATGTCAGGCACAGGGAGCTCTTGAGCTGCACTTCCCTTTCAATATTGTCTCTGCAACCAGTTCTTATCTAAAAGTCTTTAATCTTTTTGGGAAAAGCAGAGATATTCCTGCAGTTCTGGTGTTTGACAAAAAGATCTTGAAGGTATTTCTGTAAATAGGCTTGAAATGGATAGAATTTGGCTCAGGGGAATTGCTGAGGGTGAGCAAAGCTTTTCTGTGTGTTGGCAGTTTGGGGGGGTGAGGTTTATAGGGGTGGGGGGCTGGAGAGTTTGGGGTGGGAAGGAATGGGATGTTAGAGCCAGGTCAGCAGAACCACAGTGCAAAGGGGCTTCAGGAGCACCCATAGGGGCTGGAAACCTGTCAGCTCTTTGTTCTGAACTCAAACCAAACGGGAATCCAAGGGAAAACCTCTCTGTCTGCTCCATGGCAATGCGGGAGCTGAGGGGCCAGGATCTGGACAGGACAAGGGGAATGGCTTTAATCCAAAGAGGGAAGATTTCCATTGGGTATAGGGAGGAAATCCTTCCCTGGGAGGGTGGGGATGCCCAGAGCACCTGTGGCTGCCCCTGGATCCCTGGAAGTGTCCCAGGCCAGGTTGGATGGGGTTTGGATCACCCTGGGACAGTGGGAGGTGTCCCTGCCATGGCAGGGGTGGAAGCAGAGGATCCACTCACTTTGAGGGATTGAAGAATTCAGTGTTTGGGTAAATTTCTATTCACTATTCCCTTATTTAACTTGGATAAGCATCACCCTTTGGAGTTTTAGGAAGCCAGGCTGTGAGTGTGCTAGGAAAATAGGAAGCAATAAAAAAGGCTGTTGAGACACTTATCCAACGCTGAGGGAATTTTCAGAACAGCTGTAGTTGAGTAATTACGAGCAGAACCCTTGTTTCCACTGAATAAATGTATATTAGATTATTCCCTAATGATAAAGATTATTTAAAAGACAAAAGCTATAGAATAATAGACATTAGAAGATGTATCTATTTCCCAAATCCCTGAAACCAGACTTAAATCTTGGGAGTTATCCCTCACCTTTAGCAGAGCTCTCATCAGCTGCAGTGTAAGCCCCAGAGCTGACACTCCAGATAAGTACATGATATAGTTCAGCCCTAAAACTCTTAACAGAAAATACATCAGGACTTACTGTAAAATTTCATGGAGGATTGGAGAAAATATTAAGTCAATAGTTCCTTAGTTATTAGGGGCTTTTAAGGTAATCAATACTTTCCAGCCATGTTAGTGCCTACGATGATAAAACATGACATTAATATCCAACTCTTCTCTTTTTTTCTGGTTTATTTATGTATATCCTTCCTTTAGTCACTCCTGCTAGAATCAATAGCTATACAAAGGATATGGTTATTTTTAAATGGCACCAATATTGATTTACCTGTAACTGCCAGTTTCAAGTGGAACTTGATTTCAGGGGAAAAAAAACCTTCTTTCTTCATACAAAGGGATTACCAACCACCCTAAATCTTTGGAGTACCCCTGCCTTTGCTTCTACTGATTTTCACATTTAGCAGTGTGCTAATGCAGCAGAAACTATTTTAGGATTAATAAATCCTAAAAATAGGATTAATAGGATTAATTCTAAAATTTCTTTGGAGTTACATGACATTTTATGTCCTCAAAGCACTGTTCAGATGTTAATTGAATTTAATTGATATCATTCAGTCCCAAAGTTATATGCATGTGGTTATTAATGGTTTAATTATTTTGTCAATGGAATAGATTCTTTGCCTTTAATTCTGCTTCAGGAGATCCAGACAGTTGTCCTTAGGCTGAATCCCTGAATCCAGGGATACAGTTGGTCCAGTGATAAAATTGTGCCCAGGGCATCCTCAGCAGGGATTTTCCCCCTGGTCAGCCCCAGCCCGAGGTCTGAAAGGGATCATTCCTTCCTGAGCACGGGGAGTGTTTGGTAAATCCATGGTCAGGCTGTTCCTCCAGCCTGGGTTGGGATTTCATGGAACCATGGAATGGTTTGGGTTGGAAAAGAGCTTGGAGATCATCTCATTCCAGCTCCCTGGGATTAGGACACTTCATCATCCCAGGCTGCTCCAAACCCC
>VZRX01008902.1:0-10890 GCA_013398075.1 Notiomystis cincta | reverse complement strand
AAAAACCACACACAAAAAACAATCCCAAACAGAGCCAGCCAGTATAAATCAGTTTTTCTTTGGAGTTGCTTATCAAACTGCACTCACAAGGAACAAAACCATAAGAGCCCTCAAAGTTAGTTTTATGTCTTTCTAGACAAAAATTCTATGAAGAGCTATAAATGAGTAAACTGAATGCATTGCTCAGGGTGTATGTACCAACCTGATATCAAGAAACATGAATGGCAAACAAAAAAACATTTGCACATCTGAGACCGGGATTTTAACACTCCTTTTTTCTTGTAAAATATTGTCTTTCCTGCAGGAGCACCCCACACAGACATTTGACCAGTCTATTCCTCTCCTAACTTTTTCTGTGCTTTCATATTTATGGAACAACTGATTCCCTGAACACAGAATAACACTTGGAAGAGATGTCAGTCCCCATTGCCGGTTCCACATGATGGAAAATCTGACCCTGGGCTGACAGTGCAGAGCAAAAATGCTTTTTTCATCACAGTAACAGTGCACAGGCATATTTCATTGCAATTCTGCTTGTACTTCTTCATCCAAGAGGACTCTGTTCCTGTAAGGGAAACATACTTCGTGTTGCCTGGACTTTAATTCTCCCTTTTCCTTTGCCAGACACGGCGGTAACTTGTTTTTCAAGTTTTCTCAATGTTTTCCCTGTACCTGCTGGCTTTAACACCTTGACTTTGGGGTTGCAGTCAGTCTCAGGTTTTGCCTTGCATGTTGTGCCTGTGCATCTCTGACTCCACTGGCTCCACATTCCCGGCTCAGCCTCATCCCAGCCTCATCCCAGCAGCCTTCCCAGCGATCCAGGACAGTGTGGCTGTGCCCAGTCACTGTCACCATGCCCCACTCACCAAGTGCAGGTGCTGCATGGCTGTGTCCTTGGTCACAGAAAGGCCCTTCCTGCCCAGGTGCTCCCTTTGTCTTTCAGCTCAACCACCTTTGTGCAGGGCAGCCCTCTCCTGCTGCTCCCCACAGACTTTGCTGAACTTATTTGTTCACTTTAGAATGTATTTAAAGAAGTTAAATTAGACTTAACATAAAGTCTTCTCCCCTTTCAAACAGCCATAACTTGCACATCTGTCCTCTTCAAGTCTATTAGTGATTATAGCAGAGATACTGAGGAATGGAATTCTGCTTCCAAGCAGTTCCTGAGATGTCAGCATGATCCTGCACAGACCACTTTCTCTAGCTCAACATGCCATCACTTTCTCAAATATCTAATACTGGGAAAATATCAGGCTCCTCTTGAGTTGCACAAAGATGACTGAGAGGGGACCTCATCAGTCTCTAAGGATCTGAAAGAGCTGTGCCAAGAGGTTGGAGTCAGGCTCTTCTCAGTGGTGCCAAGCAATGGGACAAGAGGGAGAAACTGATGCACAGGACATTCCACTTGAATATAAGGAAGAACTTCAGCTGACAGCACACTGAAACAGATTGCCCAGAGAGGTGGGGAGTTTGCCTCACTGGAGATATTCAAGAGCCATCTGGAATTAATCATGCAAAGTGTGCTATGATTACCTTGCTTCAAGTTATCTGGGTGAGATAGACAAAGGAGAGAGCCAGTGGAAGAGGCAAATGCATCATATCCTGAGGAGATAAAGGCATCCCAGGGGGATCAAAGCTGAGCTGTGCTGACCCCCTGCCTTAAGTGTCTGGATGTCTGAGTGATATTTGGCAGCATCCTGTAGGGAAGTATTGCAGATTGCCCCTCTGCAATAATCCTACCAAAAGGTGGGGCAGCAAGGGTTCTCATGAACCAGGTTAAGGGAAAGAATCATTGAAAATTAGATATATCATAGTTACAGCCTACTGATTTTCCTGATCTCATTCTGTGAATTAAATTTGTTTGTTCTGTGAATACTGGGGCTGCACACAGAGAAGCTTCCAGCTACAAGGCATGTAATGCTTGGGGCTTTTTATTGAGGAAGGAGAAAAAGGAAACAGCAGTTAGGGACTGCAGTAAACAACCAAAGTGGCCCTGGGAGCAAAAACCCACTATGACTTCCTGAAAAGGGAGGATCACAAGCTCCTTTTGAAACACACAGATCTTGCCAACCTCAAAATATCTGGGAAGGACCTATGGATATCAGCTTTTCCATGTGTCAGCTTTCTTCTCAATGCTCACCTGCAATGCTCTGATGCTCATTTACCAGAACCTACAAGAAGTAAGAGTAGCTCAGGTGCCTTCCACATTTAAATTCCTGCAGTTAATTGTCCTCTTCCCATCCTTGTAGTTTTGCTTTCCACCATCAATTGCAGGTCCTCTGAGCCAAAGCAGCTAAGGAGTGACTCAGCCACTCAGTCTCTGCCCTTCCTGCTTGTGCTTTGTAGCAGATGGTACAGGACAGTTCAGTTCTGCAAAAAGGTGTACCAGTTGTAACTTTTCACTGCACCCTGACAAATTGGATTCACAGAGCTGCAGAAGCCAGGCAAAAGTCAAACCAAAAATTTTATTCTCACCACCTTGAAAACAACTGAAATCTCAGCTGTGTGCTGCAGTCACCTTTGCTGAGAATGTTTGTGCAGTGGGTGGCCCAGGAAAGGGAGTGCTGCCTCCTTCCCTCGGTGGGAAAGAGTTGGTCATTCCCAAAGAACAGGGCAAGCAACAGCAGGCCAGACAAGTCCCAGGTAACCTGCACAAAGTGGGCAACAGCAGAGGAAATGTCACGTTCACATGACTTCTGATTAAACCACTAATATAGATTAATCCACTGCAGTAGCATTTTCATAAATATTATATTTATATCACATTGGAATACTAAACATTAAAAAGAAGCGTAGTAATTCAACTGATTGACTGAACTGATTCTTGAAAGTATCCTGGAGCTCAGAAGTTATCAAAACCTTTGTGGCCTGTAATGATGAAGGAACTATTTCTCTCTTGCTTTGAACCAAAATAAAACTGTTTAAAAAATCTGAGTATTTTTGGAAGAAGGTAATTGAAAAAAAAAAAGCAAGCTGCGTCTGTGGATCCTCTTGTAATACCTAAATTTCCTGCCTAATGCCTACTCTAACTTCTCATGGATGTTTTTATTTTAAGAGATTGCAGTTTTATCTGGGGCCTTTAAATCTATGAATACAAAAAATTTCTATCATGGGAAGGAATCCTTTGCTGTAAACTAAGAGTATGTAATTATAAATTCTTCCTCATAGACACATGAAGTTTTCTTACTCATGTAACAATGTGTTATGGTTTAGAATATCATGATAAATCAGTTTTTAAATAAAATCCATCATGCATGGACAAAATATGTCTTTCAAATCACACAGAGTCTGCAATTACCTCAAGGGCAGACTTGAGTTGCTGTGAGTAACTCTGTGACTTTAGTAATGGGATTTCTTTTTGTCCCAGAAGCACCCAAACATCAGAATGAATTTATCTGCACAACATATATGAATTATGACTGCTCAGTAGCACAAGCATCAGGAAGGGCTTGATGGCTATAAAATGTTTAGAAGGGTCAGGGAAGAAGGGTGGGCACAGGTTGACCTCTATGTAAAAAAATAACCCAAAACAGTGGATTGGTTACACAGAACTGTCTTAGAAAACCAGTGATGAACAACTGAGAGCTTCTGGGTAAAAAACTAGAGGCCAAGCCAACAAAGGAAACCTCATGGTTGGTACTTACCACAGTCCACCCAATCTAAAGGAGTATGATGTTGATGAGCTTCTTTCTTCAACTACAGGTGCCATCATATTCACAGGCTCCTGTTGGGGAACATCAGTCAACCTGAGATGTGCTGGAAAAGTGGCACAGGAAGCTGTGGGTTATCCAGGAGACTCCTAGAGAATGTTGAAGGTAAGTTTTTATCCAGGTGAGAGAAAGTCCAACCGAAGGAGAAGCACTGCCTGACCTGTTCTTGCCAACAAAAATTAACTAATTGAAGAGGTCAGGAACAGTGGTAACCTGGGCTGCTGCCTGAGCCCAGACCTATCACAAATTTGAGGGATATGGGCCAGGTAGACCATACAGACAAGACCCTTAATTTAGGAAACATTCAGTTGCTTAAGAAAATAGAGAATGGAAATGCCTGGGAAACTGCCCTCAGGGATCAAGGAGCAGGACAGGCCTGAAAGCTACTAAAGGACATTTGTCCTATAGGGCAAGTGCACCTGATTCCCACATGTAAGAAAGCAGACTAGGAAGGTAGAAGACCAATACAGCTGAGTAAGGACCTTCTGGTCCAACTGAAGTGCAAGAAATAAATGCACAGGCAGTAGAAGCAGGGACACATATCCTGGGAAGAATGCAGAGTGCTGTCCAGGTATGTAAGGATGGAATCAGAAAAGCTAAAGTACCTCTGGTACTGAATGTGGTAAGTGATGTGAAGAGTAATGAGGGCTTCTGTAGGTACACTGACCAGAAAAGGAGGACTAAATAAAATGTGCCCTCCAATAAAAGAGACAGGAGATTTAGTGACTACTGGCATAGAGAAGACTGAGGTACCCAAGAAAATTTTTGCCTCAGTTTTCACTGGCATTCTCTCTTTCTCATCTCCTAAGTCCATGAAAGTCAAGGCATAAACTAGGGGAACCAAGTCCCTCCTACTGTAAGAAAAGATCAGGTTCAAGACCATCTGAGGAACCTGAATATACACAAATCCATGGCAGCCAAGGGGATTTGTCCCAGAGTCCTCAGGGAATTAGCAGATATAGATGGAATACAGACATTGTCCAATATTTTCATCTATAACATAGAGGGATGGAGTGCACCCTCAGCAGGCTTGTGGATGACACCACTCTCAGTGGTGCCATTGGCTCACTGTAGGGAAGGGAAACCAAGCAGAGGAACCTTGGGAGGCTTGAGGAGTGCACTCATGTGAACCTCATGAAGCTCAACAATGTCAAATGCATGGCCCTGCACCCAGTCAGGGCCATTCCAAATATCAGTACAGACTGCAGGATGGACTGACTGCAAGCAGCCCTGCATAGAGAGACTGTATTGGAGATATGGGTGGATGTAGATTTGGACATGAGGTGGCAATGTGCGTTTGCAGCTCAGAAAGCCAGTTCTATCTGGCATAAAAACCAGCAGAGCTGTCACNTTTAAATAAAATCCATCATGCATGGACAAAATATGTCTTTCAAATCACACAGAGTCTGCAATTACCTCAAGGGCAGACTTGAGTTGCTGTGAGTAACTCTGTGACTTTAGTAATGGGATTTCTTTTTGTCCCAGAAGCACCCAAACATCAGAATGAATTTATCTGCACAACATATATGAATTATGACTGCTCAGTAGCACAAGCATCAGGAAGGGCTTGATGGCTATAAAATGTTTAGAAGGGTCAGGGAAGAAGGGTGGGCACAGGTTGACCTCTATGTAAAAAAATAACCCAAAACAGTGGATTGGTTACACAGAACTGTCTTAGAAAACCAGTGATGAACAACTGAGAGCTTCTGGGTAAAAAACTAGAGGCCAAGCCAACAAAGGAAACCTCATGGTTGGTACTTACCACAGTCCACCCAATCTAAAGGAGTATGATGTTGATGAGCTTCTTTCTTCAACTACAGGTGCCATCATATTCACAGGCTCCTGTTGGGGAACATCAGTCAACCTGAGATGTGCTGGAAAAGTGGCACAGGAAGCTGTGGGTTATCCAGGAGACTCCTAGAGAATGTTGAAGGTAAGTTTTTATCCAGGTGAGAGAAAGTCCAACCGAAGGAGAAGCACTGCCTGACCTGTTCTTGCCAACAAAAATTAACTAATTGAAGAGGTCAGGAACAGTGGTAACCTGGGCTGCTGCCTGAGCCCAGACCTATCACAAATTTGAGGGATATGGGCCAGGTAGACCATACAGACAAGACCCTTAATTTAGGAAACATTCAGTTGCTTAAGAAAATAGAGAATGGAAATGCCTGGGAAACTGCCCTCAGGGATCAAGGAGCAGGACAGGCCTGAAAGCTACTAAAGGACATTTGTCCTATAGGGCAAGTGCACCTGATTCCCACATGTAAGAAAGCAGACTAGGAAGGTAGAAGACCAATACAGCTGAGTAAGGACCTTCTGGTCCAACTGAAGTGCAAGAAATAAATGCACAGGCAGTAGAAGCAGGGACACATATCCTGGGAAGAATGCAGAGTGCTGTCCAGGTATGTAAGGATGGAATCAGAAAAGCTAAAGTACCTCTGGTACTGAATGTGGTAAGTGATGTGAAGAGTAATGAGGGCTTCTGTAGGTACACTGACCAGAAAAGGAGGACTAAATAAAATGTGCCCTCCAATAAAAGAGACAGGAGATTTAGTGACTACTGGCATAGAGAAGACTGAGGTACCCAAGAAAATTTTTGCCTCAGTTTTCACTGGCATTCTCTCTTTCTCATCTCCTAAGTCCATGAAAGTCAAGGCATAAACTAGGGGAACCAAGTCCCTCCTACTGTAAGAAAAGATCAGGTTCAAGACCATCTGAGGAACCTGAATATACACAAATCCATGGCAGCCAAGGGGATTTGTCCCAGAGTCCTCAGGGAATTAGCAGATATAGATGGAATACAGACATTGTCCAATATTTTCATCTATAACATAGAGGGATGGAGTGCACCCTCAGCAGGCTTGTGGATGACACCACTCTCAGTGGTGCCATTGGCTCACTGTAGGGAAGGGAAACCAAGCAGAGGAACCTTGGGAGGCTTGAGGAGTGCACTCATGTGAACCTCATGAAGCTCAACAATGTCAAATGCATGGCCCTGCACCCAGTCAGGGCCATTCCAAATATCAGTACAGACTGCAGGATGGACTGACTGCAAGCAGCCCTGCATAGAGAGACTGTATTGGAGATATGGGTGGATGTAGATTTGGACATGAGGTGGCAATGTGCGTTTGCAGCTCAGAAAGCCAGTTCTATCTGGCATAAAAACCAGCAGAGCTGTCACGTTGAGGGAGGTGATTCTCTTCACTCACTCCGCTCTAGTGAGACCTCACCTGGAATACTCCATCTACCTCTGGGGTCCCCAGTACAAGAAAGACTTCGAGGAGGGCCACAGGAGAGCCATGAAAATGATCAGGGAGCTAGAACACTTCTCCCATGAAGAAAGGCTGGGAGAGCAGTGGTTGTTTGGCCTGGAGAAGACAAGGCTCTGGGCAGACCTCAGCGTGGCCTTTTGAAATATGAAGAGCACTTATAAGAAACACAGAGAAAGACTTTTCACAGGGCCTGTAGTGACAGAGCAAAGGGCAAGGCTTTAAAAGTGAAAGAAGTTAGATTTAGATAAGTTCCAAGGAAGAAATTGTTCATTATGAAGATGGTGAGACACATTGTACAAGTTGCCAAGAGAAGTTGTTGATGCCTTCAGTCAAAGATTTCAAAGCCATGTGGGATAAGTCTTTGAGCAACCTGGTCTAGTGAAAGATGTTCTTGCCCATGACAATGAAGCTGGTTTTAATAATCTTTGAAGGACCTTTCCAACACAAATCATGCAATGACTCCATAATGCACTGAGTCACATGGGCTCACAGGAAGGACCTTCCTGAAACCATTTAGTCATACTAGAGGAGGAGAAAAGAGAGTTCTTGAATTCCTGACTGAACTTTGGAAATATTTCATAGAATCATAACATCATAAAATATGCTGAGTTGGATGGGACACATCAGCACCATCGAGTCCAACTCCTGGCCCTGTGCAGGACACCCCAAGAGTCACACCCTGTGCCTGAGAGTGCTGCCCAAATGTTCCTTGAGCTCTGTCAGGCTTGGTGCCAGTGCCCAACCATCTGCTGGGTGAAAAACCTTTTCCTGACATCCAGCCTAAACCTCCCTTGACTCGGCTTCATGGCATTTCCTGGGGTCCTGTCACTGNGCGGAGCTGCGCGGCTGCGGCGGCTCCGGCGGCGCCCCCTTTTATAGCAGCGCGGCGGGCGCTGATTGGTGCGTTCCGGGCACGCCCCGCCCCCTGCCCGCTCCCCGCGCCCGCCCTGTGTTTCTTCCCTCTCAAAAAAGTGTTTTTTTCTTAAAAAAGCTGGACCGAGGCACCCGGGTTATTGCCATTCTTGACAAGGACGGGGAATATTTTTGTCCTGCGACGTTTCTTTCAGCGCAGACTTGAAATGAGTTTCAGGCAAGTCAGTATTCCCCGAGTTTGGGGATTGCACGTAGAGCTGGACCGTAAGATTTTTAATTCTCCTTTTGAATTAAACCTTTACTTTTGACCCCGCTGTCTGAGTAACATCGGAAATATTTTTCTGAGAGGGTTTTTCATCAAGGTGCTGTAAAATGTGGTTAATCTCCTGATTGTATCTTGTCATAAATTAGCTTTAAAAAGATGCAAGTAACACAAGGTAGTCACTCGGCTCTGTATCTGGGTTATGAGTTGTTTTCCATAACACGTCCTCATCTCTTCAAAATAATGAAACCTTTGGACATAGTGCCCTATTTAGCTTTAACAGGAGTTGATAAAAAGTAAAAGAAAGACCTTTTTCACCAGAAACACTAACCTGAAAAGCAGCTCTCTTAAATCATCAGCTATCTTTAAAATTCCATAATAACATATAGAAGTTGCTTCTCTGTCCTCCTGGGTTTTCTGCATCCTTGCATTAATATTTTAATGAACTGAATTCCCATTTTTTCTCCAAAATATTTCTTTTCATGATGCACAATAGATATATTCATTCATTTGTATGTTCTTATTGTATGGAAGATTTTATTTTTGTGCTTACTTTTACATTATAATTCAGGAATTTTGTCAGTCACAATCACCAATTTTACAAAAAGAAAACCAAAGTAAAATCAAAATATGTGTGTACAGGTTTTCGTTACAAAAAACAGATGTAAAGCTGCAGGCATTTCTTTAATAAAATAATATAATTTGAGTGACTTAAGCAAAGAATTTCTCCTCAGAACTGCTGAGAGAAGCAATGGCATGGCTTTTTTCAATTCATGACTATTGTGATGTGGGATAAATTGAATATACATAAAAATGATTTTGCCTTGAGATGAGTTGGGTAGCACCTGCACAGTCACGTGTGAACATTTGTAGTACACTGTGGGAAATAGGAGAGCCAGGTGATTGATTCATATGATTATCAATGGCTTCTTTGACTTTATCTTTTGATAATAAGATATCACACAGAGTCTTGTGAAGTTTTGATGATGGTGGGATCAGTTTTATGGACTTGTCAGTGGTACTGAATTACCTTGACTGGAGTGTACTTAAAGACCATCAAAAGATGTGGTGGCATTCCAGAGAAGTTTTTTTTCTAGGAAAGACAACTAGCAGAATGACATCATGTGAGGGAGGATTAAACCAGAAGATTATGTGGATTTGGTTTTGTCCTGATGCTATATTTCATGGTAGTTTCACCTGCTGAATCTGCTGTGAATTTTGGGTTGTGAACTACATTGTCACAAAAGGGAATCTCTTGGGAAGGATGCCACTGAGGAGAAATTTCTGGGTGATAGTTCTGTAACATACATATTTCCTTCAATTTCTGTATCTTAATCCATTCCACAGGACTAGTGACCCTGATCCACCAGTACCTTTACCTTTAAACTCTTTTGGACTTCTGAAAATACATTTTCCTGGGTTTAGGCCAGGCCTCCATCCTTCTTCCAAACACCCGATGTAGCAGCACATTCCCGGAGCATTCTATGTGCTTTCCTAAAAGTTCCTTTTCCTGGTCCTCCAAAATTTTGACCACCTCTCTGGACTTTTTAAATGTTGTTTTTCACAACCATAGGCAGTTAGTTTTAGGCAAGCAAAGAAGGAAATGGAAAGAGATCTTGCAAACGTTACCAGGTGGAGGAGGGAAGGAGAAATAAGTTTCATTCCTTTAATTTAATGTGTGAACTTATTTTAAAAAAATTAATGGCTTCAAATACTAAGATGTAGTCAGTAAAAACAAAATTACTCCTGTCTTCTCCTTTTCCTTTTAAAATAGTTGTCAATCTAACAGACCATTCATTAAATACCAATTGATCCTGGGATGATTTGCTGAAAGACCAGGAGCACAGGTAGTGATTTCCTTGGTCCTTCTGGTAACAGAAGACTTATTAAATACAATGGACAGAGATATTTGGAAGTGGTGGACCAGGAGGAAGCTTCCTTCTCCTTCTGAAAAAATAACAAGTAGGGCTGGCACCTTCTACTGCAGGTATGAGGCCCTGGAAGTAGAAGGCCAGAGAACTGATGAGGTGAACTCTTCTGGGATAGAGCACCTCCTAAACCAACTCCATCTGTACCCTGCATCAGGACCTCCTCTGCTTAGAGGAAAAGAAGGGTAATTGTAATCTGAGGCTCCCTTCTGCAGGGGCCCAAGGGCCTGATGTGTCAGCCAGGCCGGCTCTCAGGCATCGGGCACAAAGAGTTAGAGTGACTGGGGGAACATCAGGCTGGAGACCTGACACTAGTGGGCTTCTGCAGGGCTCCACCCTCACCCACTTCTCTTCAACATCTTCATTAGCAGCTTGGATGCAGAGCTCAAAGGAATACTGGGTTTGCCAATGACACTAAACTGGGAGGAGTTGTCAGCTTCCTCAAGTGCAGAGAGACCTCAACAAATCAGAGGGATGGTCAACCATGAATCGTATGATATTTAACAAGGGCAGGTGCTGATATCTGCACCTGAGACAGGGCAATCCTGGTTGTGTGTATAGACTGGGGGATGAGAGGCTGGAAAGCAGTGCCGTGGAAAGGGACCTGGGGATCCTGGTCCATGGCAAGTTGAATTTGAGCCAGCAGTGCCCTGGCAGCCAGGAGGGCCAACCCTGTCCGCGGGGGCATCAGGCACAGCATGGCCAGCCAGGCAAGGGAGGGGATTGTCCCCTCTGCTCAGAGCTGGGGCGGCCTCACCTCGAGTGCTTGGGGCAGTTTTGGTGCCACAATATATAAAAGGCATTAAGTAATTAGAGATCTTCTGGAGAAGGGCCACAAGGATGGTGAA
>VZRX01008900.1:0-17518 GCA_013398075.1 Notiomystis cincta | reverse complement strand
CCACGCCCGGCAGCAACATGTGGCTCCTGGAGCGGCTGCGCGGGGTGGCGGAGAACGGCGGGTCCCGGGGCGCGGGGACAGAGGAGTCCTCGCGGGGGTCCCGCTACAGCAACGTCCTCACCCCCGACAAGATCCCCGACTTTTTCATCCCGCCCAAGCTGAGCGCGGCACCCGCCGAGGCTGAGGGCTCCGAGGTCCCCGCAGCGGCTGCTCTGGGTGCCTCAGTGTCAGAACAGGACCTGGCCGGGCGCAAGCCCCCGCGCAGCCCCCGCCCGGCCAGCCGGTCCCGCTCCCGGACCGCCGGGCGGCACATCATCCAGATCGAGACCGCCGAGGACTGGACCGAGGGGAGCTGCGGCACCAACGCGGACCCGCAGGCACAGACGGCCATGTCGCTGCCCTACGTGCCCAAGGCGCAGACCTCCTACGGCTTCGCCACGCTGATGGAGAGCCCCCACACCCGGCGCAAAGAGTCACTGTTCCACAGCGAGCACAGCAGCCTCTGCCCCTCGCCCGTCACCTCGCCCAGCGCCCAGCGCAAAGCCAAGCTCAACGGCGAGAGCGGCCGCCGGACGCCCGCTGACCTCGGCGCAGCCCTCATGCACCCCGGCCGCTACTTCAGCGGCGGGGAGAGCGACACGTGCTCCTCGGCAGAGTCCTCCCCCTTCGGCTCCCCGCTGCTCTCCCGCTCCGTCTCCCTGCTGAAGCTCTTCAGCCAGGAGAGCCAGTCCAAGGTCATCAAGCTGAAGCACTCGGTGGCCCGCAACAGCTCGCTGTCCACCGACGACAGCTCTGCCGACACGAGCCCCAGCGCGCAGCGCCGCGCCAGGAGCGCCCCGGCCGGGACGCAGCCTCCCACCGCCCTGCTGCCCCTGGACCTGCCCCCGGGCCGAGACCGGGAGCACAGCCTGCGGCTGAGCAGGGGCGGCAGCCTGCGCCTGGCTGCCGAGTACGACCCCTCCAACGCCCGGCTGCGGGTGCGCCTCGTCTCGGCCGAGGACCTCTACGATACCCTCGTCGACCTGCGCAGCATCAACTGCTGCGTCTCGCTGTGCCTCAACCCTGGGAAGCTGCAGAAGCAGCGCAGCACCATTGTCAAGAACAGCCGCAACCCTGTCTTCAACGAGGACTTCTTCTTCGATGGGCTGGGCCCCGGCCACGCCAGGAAGATGTCCCTGAAGCTCAAGGTGGTCAACAAGGGCAGCAGCCTTAAGCGGGACACGCTGCTGGGGGAGAAGGAGCTGCCCCTCACCGCCCTCCTGTCCTGCCTGTAGGTACCTGCTACCAGCCCCGGGGGGAGCCCTCCCACCTGTGGGGCCGGGGCGAGGCAGGGAGGCCGGCTCTGTCCCCCAGCCCCGCTGGAGGAGGGCTTGGATGGGCCCTCTGAGGAGGGCCGGGGTCGTGGCAGAGTGTGGGGGTCCCCGGGAAAGGTGCTGCTGTGGGGCTCTGCCACCAGCTGGCAGCCACAGCCCCTGCCCCTGCTCCCTCCCTGGTCCTGCCCCGGGGCTGAATCTCCTGGAGCCCAGCAGACAGCAGGGAGCCTCCAGCCCATTCCCTGCCAGGAAGGATGGAAGCACCTGTTGGACTCTTTCCTCCCTGGGCCAGTGGTCTCCAGCTGCCGCCAAGCACGTTGGAGGTGGGTAAATCTCTGTAGCACACTTACAGTCACCTCTCAAAGCCCCAGCTCAGTAGTCAGGTGACAGCTTTAATTTAAAAGACAAGTTTCCAGTCTTAGAAACTGCAAAGAAAATACTGCAGAGGTGACCTGAGAGTGGGCCAAGGGCAGCCACCCTGGGGATGAGTCAGTTGAGCCTTTCCTGGACTAGTCCCAGCCCTGTGGGGCTGCACAGGTGCACGAGTTGTCTGACACCTGCAGCCTCCTGGGCTGCCCTCCCTGCCCACCCCAGCACTGTCCCCCTCTGCTGACCCCCAGTGGGAAACTCCTCACGGAGCTTTGGGGGGCTTTGGTTTGCCCAAATCCAGGAGTCTGCCTGTGCCTTTCCCCTGCCCACGGGAGGGAGATGCTGGGGGCTGGCACCCCTCACCCTGGGCACACGGGTGGTCCCAGGCAGTGTCCCAGCAGATGTGCCTGCTGGCAAAAGCTGAGGTGACAGGAGTAGCCCCCCCTGAGTGCTAGGGCCGTCCCAGGTGAGGCTGGGCAGGGGGGCAGGCTGAGGCTCCACAATCCTCCACCCTCCCTTGCCTATGAGGGCTGAGCACCTTGCAAGTGGCTGCACCCACTGGGCAAGAGAGATGTGTCCTGTGGGGCCACCAAGCTCCTGTGCCCAGTGGGACCTGGCTTCCCAAAGTGACTGGCCTGGCTCTCAGTTTCCCTTTGGGGACAGAGCGAGGTGCTCCCAACCCTTCCCAATCCCATCCTGTCACCCCTGCTGCCTGCCTGGGGGCAGTGGGAGCGGGGAGGATGCCGGCTGGGGCACTTCTGCAGGTGGATCAAACATTGCTGTTCGGTGTGGTGTCGCCCCTTGTGTCGGGCTCTGCATGTTTCTGTGCAGGGAGCGGGGTTTGCAGCGCTCCCGTCCCCGCACGCGCGGACACACCGGCACACACGTGTCCCCTCTGTGTTAACCTCTGTGGTGGCAGTCGATGTTCCTTCCTCGTCCTCTTGCAGCAGATGGCAGATCTCAGTGTTGGCTATTTATATCCCAGGCTGATCTTTTGCAGCGTTTTTACTTCTGTCTGTAAATATGTTTCAGGTACGCAAGGCACCGTGTTTGCATGTCGGGGGGATTCGGGGTGATCGTGGCTGTTTGTCGAGCTTGTGGTTCAAAACAAACCATGCAGGACATAGGAGCTGACATGTCCATCCTTCACAGGGAGTTTCCCACCTGAGGCTTCCCTGTGCTCCCCCAGGAGCCAACACAAAGGATGGTTCCCAGCCCTCAAGTGCCCAGGCTCACCCTGGGGGCAGATGGGGGCTCTGGGGAGGGGGGATAGGGAGAGGCACCACATCCCTGGTGTGGGGTGAACATCCTGCCCCTGAGGAGGTCTGGGGCAGGAAGGGGACCCTGCCCAGCTGCTGCCTGACAGCCCCCACACACCCCAGCAGCACCCTGTGCTCCCTGGGATGCTGTGCCTGCAAGGGACTGGGGGGAGTTGGGTGCTGCTGGGGAGGGGAGGACAGGCTGCAAAAGGAGGGGAAACAGCAGCTGGGACAAAGCCTGGTGCTCAGAGAGGCTTGAGGGGTGACACATTCCCCACAGAAGAACCATGTGCCTTTGGGTTTGAGGGAGGAGGATGCTGAGAGCAGAACCCTGGGCTGCTCCTGGGGTTGAGGCTGAGCCCAGAGGGAGACCCAAGGGCCTGGGGGCTCTGCTCCTGCCCCACCCCAGCCTGTCCCAGGGCTGTGTCGCTGGAGTTGGGTGTGTGGCCGAGCAGTGAGCCCCAGAATGAGCTGCTGTGAGCCCTGCTCTGTGCTGGGCTGCTGGTGTGGGAGCTGGGGCTGTTGCTTGGATGGGTCTCTCCGCTGCTGGAGCTATTTTCTATTGTTCCTGCTTTGATATTTCTGTGGCTGGATTTAATGATGTATTTTTGGAGTGAAAAATATATTAATACCTGAATGGAATGTTTGTTTACAGATGATTTCCTCTTTTTAGTGCAATAAAGTAATTTTTAAAACAGATGCAGGCGTGGCCCTGGCTCCTGCTTTCCCCAAGATATTTCCCAGCATTATTCTTGACAGCTCCCTGTGTGTGGGAGCAGAGCTGGAACCTCAGCATTGTCCAGACACAGGGAAGCATTTCTCTTCTGGGTGCTGCTCCCCTTTCCAAACAGCCTTCCAGGGGCTCAGGGTGCTTCTGGAGCTCTTCCCCTGGTGCTGCTGACCAGCTGTGGGGTGAGGTGGGAGTGAATCTCCTGGGGAAAGGTGCTTTTCCCCAAGATATTTCCCAGCATTATTCTTGACAGCTCCCTGTGTGTGGGAGCAGAGCTGGAACCTCAGCATTGTCCAGACACAGGGAAGCATTTCTCTTCTGGGTGCTGCTCCCCTTTCCAAACAGCCTTCCAGGGGCTCAGGGTGCTTCTGGAGCTCTTCCCCTGGTGCTGCTGACCAGCTGTGGGGTGAGGTGGGAGTGAATCTCCTGGGGAAAGGTGCTGTTCCTGCTTGAGGGGGGACCCAGGGCTGTGCTGAACCAGGGCATTGCCAGCTCACAGCCAGGGCTGTGGGGAGGGAGAGCCCCTTCCCACACTCTGTGGGTGTTTTTCCTCCTCCTCGCCTGCTCCTCCAGCCTGACCCCTGCAGCCCCTCTCAGCACTGCTGATGAAGAAAATGGTGATGGTTTTGTTCTCCCCATGCCCAGCCCCCCCCTGCTCAGCTGTCAGCATTCAGGTTGCTTTCTTTTCTCCCCACCTGCCACTTCCAAATCTGTTTTTAGCCAGATGCTGCTGAAGAAAAGAGGAGTGTTTCCCTGTTACCTAAATGCCATTTTTCTAATTTCCACAATTCTGATAATTTGTCATATTTGGTAGCTACAGAGGCTGGGTGGGAACAGATCTGTTCTCTCACCTCTGGCCCCCACAGGGGTGGTGAAAGCAGCTTGGTAGGTGCTAATAATTTAAGTCATGCTTTTTCTAGAGGTCCAAAGCTGCAGCAGTTAGTAACAAAATGAGGCTGATTAAGTTAGTCTGAACCAGAGTGGATGGGGTCAGCCTGAGCACACGAAATTCCCTGGAAAGTGTTCAACATTCAAAGCACTGGAAGCAGCCAGAGGGGTGGAGAGGGGTATCTTGTGGGGGAAGATTTAACTCTGAATTTTTAATTGAGTCGCCGTGGGAAGGAAATGCGTCTGCCTCACTGGACCTGGGAGGGCTCGGTCACACTGAGAGGAGTGCCTGAACTGGGAGCTGCTGCTGGGGAGGGGGGTGATACATCCCCACTCCACAGCACAGACCCTGGGTCAGGGATGCCCAGGTAAACAGAGCCAGGTGAGGTTCTGAGCCCAAGGGCGGCTCTGCCCATCGCTGTGCACACCAAGTGACCTCTGAGCCCCAGGAGATTCCCCTGCACAGGGATTCCTCTGGCCAGGGGGGTCCAGAGGATACCACCACAGCTGTGGTGCATATTTGGGTGGCCCAGTGTGTGCAGGAAACTGAGGCAGAGCAGGGGAGGTGGCTGGATGTGGAGGAGCCCTGATCTCCGCAGCGAGGGAGTGATGCTCACCTGGCTGAGAGGCACACACAGACCTCGGCTATTTTTAGCCCTGTGTTCCCTCAGTGCGAGGACTCAACTTCTGAGAAAATTGCCTGGAGCTCATTTAGGCGTGGCCTGATGGCTGGTGAGGGAGGGAGAGGGCAGATTAGGGGTTTGATCTCATCCAGGCAGGGCCAGGGCTCCCAGGGGGGTTCCACAGAGAGGAGAGGAGGCCAGCGGGACTGTCCCTGCTGGGGGACACCCTGTCCCTGTCCCTGCCCCATCCCCAGCCAGGCTGGGTGTCCACATGCAGAGCGCTGTCCTTGACACCTCCTGGGGGCCCTTGGCAGTTTCGGCTGCAGCGGCTGCTTCTCCTCTCTGGATTTTTGGGTGCTGTTGAGGCTGGGGGAGCCTCTCGTGCTCCCGCGGGCAGCCCCAGCCCAGCCATTTGCCTCTCCCCACCCCCAGCTCCGGCTGCCGATTTACCGTTTCGGTCAGAAAAGCATCTTCCCGTTGCCTGGCAACGCTCGGCCGGTGGCGGGGGGGGCTCCACGCGGGGATCGGGGTGGCCCTGCGGGTCCAGCGCCGGAACCAGCCTGGTGCCCGTGGCGACTCCGCCACACGGTTCTGGAGCCCTGGGCCGGGCCGGTGCGGCGGGACCGGGCGTGCAGAGGCGCGGAGAGGGCGCGGGGAGGCGATCCGGGCAGTGCCGGCTGCAGGGAGCATCGGGCTCCCCCGGCACCAGCGCTTTATTGCAAGCATTTGTCTTCCGTGGCAGCGTGTCTGCCTTAAAGGGGAGAGGAGAGACTCCCACTGTTACTGGGAGGAAAACAGAACTTAATTGAATCCCACAGTCTCTCGTAGTCACATCAGGAGAGAGAGTGACACCAGTGGAGAGCGACACCCCGGCGTTCCCCTGCGGCACCCAGCACTCTGTGCTCCTCCAGGGGGTACCAGAAACCTGCCGGCAGCAGAGATGACCTCCACCTCCTTGTCAGCCCGAGGCACCTGGCACTGTGCTGAAATCCAGCACCGTGGCAGCAGCTGCCAGGGTGCACCTGGGGCAGGCAGTGCTGCCCAGCCCACTGCACACACTCCCTCTGTTCTGCTTTTCCATTTGCACTTTGCTCTCCTGCTGACAATCCAACAGGGACCTGGGCCCAGATCTTGCCTCCAGAGCCAGGAAAAGGCAAACAGAGGATGGGAAGCACTGCTTTGGACTCCCCCTCCCCATTAATTCAAGCCTCTGGATCCAGCCTTGGCTTGGGGCTGGGGCCAGGGTGGGTGCACAGAACACGAGGAGCTGCAGTGGGAGAGATGGATGAGGGTGGAGGATCCTTCCTGCCTCTCCTCACCCTTTCCAGTGACCTGCTCCTCACCAGCTGCCTGGTGGACTTTGAAATGCTGCCTTTAAAACGTTTGCAAAATTCCCGAAGCATCAAGGAGGCCCAGGTGGGAGGGGAAAAAACGGCATAAATAAGCAGACAGGAGGATTTGTTAAACGCCAGCAGCTGCTGGCAAACACTGTCATATCAGTGCAGCCGGGTGCCAATCAATACGGCTTTTGGGGCCACAGGCTGGCACAGGGGGGCTGTGGCTGGGCCCAGGGGGGCTGTGGGGCACAGGGGTCCTGCTGTGGTGGAGGGCACCTGGCTGCACCCAGCGGGGCAGGGCTGGGAATGTTCCAGGTGCAGATTCTCCTTCTCCCCCTGCTTCCCACCCAGACCTCACCTCCTGGGGGAGGGCCCACGTCCATCTCCGTGCCCGGAGCGTTGTGTTGAGCCCCTGCCCGTGCCGTGGTGCCGTGGCCGTTCAGCTGCGTGGGCTGCGGCGGGAGCAGGGCTCCAGCCCGGTGTGGGACCGGAGGCACAGGCGGCCCCGCCGTGGGAGCCGGGCTGGCATTGCCATGGCGATGGAGATAACAGCGGCAGCTGCCAGGAGGAGAGCAGGAAGGGCAGGGATCTCCAGCAATGCCGCGGCCACGCTCCCCCGAGCCAGAGCAACACCGGGGTCTCAGCCCAGAGCCCGTCCTGTGACATCCCCTGTCCCAGCTCTGTGACCCCTGGACAGCAGCGAGCACATCTTCGCTGCGGAGAAGCCCTTGGCACCTTTCACACCTGTGGCAGAGTGAGAGGTTGCACTGAGAAATGCATAAAAATACAGATTCGAGCCCTGCAGTCTGTCCACTGCCAGGTTATAATTAATTCCCATTTACACTTCCGTCCAATTTCCCTCACAGGGCTCCTGACCCAGACCAATTGTCGTGTGAGGTTTCTGTAATTGCCAATCTTATCAAGCACATCGCTGGGAAGTGAGAACACCGCAATTAGCAAGGGCAGGAGCCACAGGTGAGCGGCTGCTCGGCGAGTGTTTGTTTCACCTGTGCCAGGGGAGGATGTGTACTGGCTCCAGCGCTTGCTGGGGCTGTCCCCAGCCCAGTCTGGGCAGGATGGGATCCTCAAGGTGACCGAGGCCACAGCAGTGCCCAAGCCACTGAGCACCAGGAGCTCCAGCACCGTCCTGCTGGCATCCTCTGCCGGGGTGAGGCTCACCTTTCCCGGCCCCACATCACCATGGTGCCGCAAGGACGCTGGCAGAGTCCTTAAACAGCCCCAGACCCTCGCAGCGGGCTCAGACAAACAAGGTATAAACCCGCAGGAGCTCCTGCTCCGAGCTGCCGGTTGGGAACTGACGCGCTTTTTTGCGGACAATCTGTTCCCTCCCACTGCCGCTGGCTACCTGCCCACCCCATCTCCCGGCACAGGCGTCGGGGGGCGAGAGCGGCTCTGGCCACCGGGACAAGTCCACGGAAGCCCCCAAGGGCCAGGCTGGGCTGAGCGGGCAGTGCTGGCAGAGCCCGGGACCAGCCGTGGCTGAGAGCAGCCCCTGGGAGCAGAGAGCAGCCGCTCACTCTCCCAGACCTTCCTCCAGACCAGGCGGGTGACCCTCAGCCGGGACAGGCGGGGCTCACCGCCTGGTCTGGGAGCGGCCAAACGCCCCGTGGTTTTGCCCAGTGCGGGGATTTAGAGGTGCCCTGGGCCCCACTGGGAGCGAACATCCCCGAGGAGCAGCGAGGGGGCTCAGACAGCCCCGAGCTGCCCTCCGGGCGCCAGGAGAGCAGCGCAGCGCCCGCGGCCCCGCCGAGGGCACTCGGCAGGCGGGGGCTGGCAGGGTCCCCACCCTCGCCGCAGCTGTGGCGTCCGTGGGGTGGTGTTGCACGGGCGCCGACCAAAACCTCTCGCTTCGCCACCCCCAGCCGTCTGTCGCTGCTGACACTCACCGACAGGAATAAACTCCAACACCTTCCGTATGCTTTGCTACTTCTGCTGCCCGCGCTCACTTGTTACTATCTATTTTCAAAGCCGGGGCTGCCTCTGCGTGGGGCGGCTGTTGGGCCGGGCCCCAGCAGTGGGGAGACGAGCTGCGATGGGGTGCTGGTGTTTCTGGCACGGGTGGGTGCAGGGGATCTCTCTCTGGTGGGCTCAGCCCTGCTCTGTGAGCAGCCCTCGCTCCCCAGCCCTTCCCATGCAGGCACCAGCTCTGCTGCTCGGCCGGCCCAGCTGCTGCGCAGTGGTTTGGGTGCCGGCGGAGCCTGTCCTGCCCTGCCAGAGGGGCTCAGCACGCTGCCGGTGTGACCCTTCCAGAGCAGCGCCCGGCGCTGCCTCGCTGTGTCCGGGCACTGCCCGCTGCCCCCGTCACGGCTCGCCGGGCACTGACGATGCTCCTGCTCGGGCGGTGCCCCGAGCTCTCGTCCTGGCTCCATCCAGCCCCCAGCAGCACTCGTGCCTGGCCAGGAGCAGGACACCGATGGCCAGACCGTTCCCTGAGCTTTTCCCCGGCACAGGGAAATGAGCCAGCAGGATGGCTCCGGGTTCTGGGCGTGGGAGCCGCACCCTCAGGACTGTCCCCAGGGAAAACCGCGGGGAAGGGTGCAGTGAGCAGCGGGCAGCGTGTCCCCCTGGCCCTGGGGACCGGAGGATCCTGTGCAGGGGTGGGCACAGCCTTCCCCTGGCAGGAGGGAGATCTAAGCTCAGTGCAGAGGCACCGCAAGCAGCGTCTCTCCCCCTCGCTGAGCTGCTCTGTGTGTTTACGATTCTCACAGCCAGGAAAATTCATCTTGTTTCAGGAGTGGATGCATCTCAGCTCATCCTCCAGGTGCCAGAGCTGGTGATGCTGTAAACGTCAGGAAGATCTTTACAGCGGAGCTCGGCTGGGCTCAGCCTGCGCTTATCCTGCGCTTCTTCTGCCTCCTCTCGCTGTCACCGCTCCCCGGGGCCGCGCAGGGGACGGGCGGGTGTGCGTGAGCAAAGCCCAGCGACGGCTGCGGCTTCCCCGGGGCATCCCGCGTCCCGCCCCGAGTTTTAATTGCACCATGCCGCTTTGATTCCTGGCTTTAATTGCAGCCTAACGAGGCCCGGGCAGCAGGAGAGGAAAACATCAAGCTTAAAGGGAAACAAGTCGGGAGAGAAAAGAACATTTACTGGTGACTAATAGGTCCGCGGCTCGGCGTGTGTGTTTGCCTGCCACAGTGCGGGACGTTGCCAGGAGGAGGAGAGGGGATTTCTTCCTACTTGGCAAGCCGAGCCGCACAGTGCAGTGCAAGGAGAGAGGATTTTTCCTGCGCCCATGCCGTTTCTGTGTTATTTTTAACGCCCGTTCCACAAAAGCTGAAACCCATTCCTGAGCTCCGGGTAAACAGAGAAGAATTTGCCTGCTTTCACAGGCAGGGTCGGGGCTAAATAATCCGATGCTGACAGATGGGCACGTTCACACGCTGCAGTGGTCACACCAGAGGAGATTGAGACTAATTTGGTGAGAGGAAAGGACGAGAGTTTCTGGTGCTGGCACCCAGATCGCCGGAGCAGCCACCGCCCTCACCAAATGCCACCACACCGGGTGAGGATGGGGCAGGGCAGAGAGCTTGTGGTGCCTGGGATGCCTGAACATGAGCCCAGTGCCGTGGGAGGGCTGTAGGAGCTCCTGCCCGGGACTCCCTGGCCTTTCCTTGAGCACTGTGGCACCAACCCGGTGTCCCCAAGAGCTGCCTGGGGGTGGCCGGGTCCCTTCGTGGGCTGGGGCCAGGGAAGCTTTGCTGTCCTGGTGAGGGATGCCAGGGCCAATCCCACAGGAAAGCTGGATGGGGCAGGGGAGTGAGGGGAACAGGGACATGGGGATGAGGACATGGAGGAGGACGTGTCAGCATAGCTCAGTGATGTTCCTGATGTCCCCCCTGCTCAGCACCACCCTGCTCCTCTCCCTCAGCCTCTGGGGTGGCCCCACAGGGATTTGTGTGGCTCCAGCATGGCTGTCTGGGCTGTTCCCTCCACACCAGCGAGAGCTGGGATCTCATTAGTGAGCTCTTGGACTTTGAGCATCTTGGAAAACAGCGCTTGCTAATAAGAGAAAAAGAATGACAGCAAATAAGCCCAGCCACGGGAACATGGCCTTTTCATCCAGCATTTTTTATTCCCCCACATTCTCCCCCCTTCCCTTCTTTGCCAATGGATTGAAGCCACTGTAATAAAATTATTAAATATAAAAAAAAAAAAGCTGTAGCCCCCACCTCGATGCGGCAACCATGGAAACTGGATCAAGGGGACACCTGTACATTTCCATTCTGGGCTCCTGCTTGCTGAATATACAGAGGAGCACTAATTAAAACCCCAGTGAGAATGGCAGGCAGAGGGAAGGAGCTGACCCTGCTGGTGCAGGGGTGGGCCCTGCCAGGTGTCCAGTGAGCCTTAAAAACCACCTGATGCTTCCAGCTCCCTCCAGGTCCTGGATGTGGAGCGGGTGCTTGGTGGACCCCAAACACTGCTAACAAGGTGATCTCAGCCCTGATGCACCCCTGAGTACTGAGGGGCTCTGGGGACCCCATTTCAGCCCCAGGGATGATGCTCAACAGGGCAGGGTAGAGCTGGGCCTCCGTGATTTTATGCTTTTAACTGCTTCAGGAAGCTCCCTGATCTGGCACGTGAGCACCCAGGAGGAAAAGGCTGTGTTTAACCTGCAGGTTTATTTTTACTGACAGCAAATGGCAGTGCCTGGAACATTCCCCTCTTTGGAGTTAATTTTTACTGAAGCTCAGTTTTAGTCATTGTTGTCTAAATCTGACTCCTCCACATTTATCCCACGGAAAAGCTCCTGCAGCTCAGTCTCCAGGATTTCAATGGCCCTGGGGCTGGTTCCTGATGCTCGCTCTGCCAGCCCACAGGATTGATGGATGGGGAAAGCTTTTCCTTTCATCAGGGCAGGAGTCAGACCGTTCTCTTCCTGCCAGAGGTGAGCAGAGCGCTGAAACCCTCTGATTGCCGATGGAGGGTCTCAAATCTCTCCCCAAGTGTCCTTCCCAGCCGGAGCCCAAAGCGGGGCTGGCTCCTGCTGTGTGGCCATCGGTCCCAGGGGCTCACAAAGGCTGCGGCTGCAGCGAGGGCTTTCTGGTCACTCTGCCGGGATATTTTCCCAGCTGGCTGCTCATTTTCTCTGCCTGAGCCGTGGAAATGACAGCGTGTGCTGAGCACACATCCTCCCCCTCGGCCCCTCTCCACCTATCAGGACATCCTGGTCCGGCACAGGAACACCCGCGCAGGGCTCTGAGCTGCCGCAGCTCCACAGCCCGGCTCTGCCTCCACAGACGCGGCCGAAGGCACCGCCGGCCGGACCAGCAGCTCCCAGCAAAGCATCGTCCCGCGGGGCTCTGGCGAAGGGCAGAGAGCGCAGGCACGCAGCTCAACTTTGGGGAGAAGAAAATTCCTCGTTTCCATGGGAACCGGAGGAGGAAAGTTTCTGGGGCTGCGGTTGGGATTCTGCCAGGCAGGCGAGGCAGCGGGACCCCGAGCCAGCCATCTCCCCGCTCTGCCCCCGGGGGAAGGCTGGCATCCAGCTGCCAGCCCCACTGCCCGTGCCCCCAGGGTGCCCCCTGAGAGGGGGGGTGCGCCGGGACTCCTCGTCCTCCCCTTCGGAGCTGTGTCAGATGCGATCTGACATTTAGCTCTCAGCTCAGATGCAGCGATAACTCTAATCTGCTTTTCTCCTCCTCACGCTCTCCCTGGAGGCAAAAGCTGCTGCTGGGAGAGCAGGGGGGCTCTGGCAGCTCGGCACAACAGCACCGCAGCACTGTGCTGGGGTCTGGAATGTCCCGAGGATCCAGACGTGTTCAAGCAGCATCAAAATCTCCTCACTCACGTCCTCTCATCAGGCAGCGGCAGCTGGCAGGACCCGAATGCCAGGGGCTGGAGCTCCTTGGGGACATCCCAAAGGCTGCAAGGACAGAGGTGTGGCAGCACCCTGGGCATGGCCAGCAGCCCCCAAGCACAGATGGCTGTGGCCCCTGCCCACTGGCCCTGCCACACCACTGCACCCAGCACCCGTCTGCACCGGGTGTGTCAGAGCCACCCTGGCCCGTGTCTCTCTTTCCTGGTGTCTCTCTTTCCTGGTGTCTCAGCTCCAATTAGCAAGGCCCCTATTAATTTTTTCCACTTAGCAGCTCACGTCAGTGTCAAGCTGGCAGTGTGAGCAGCAGGAGGGAGCCGGGGCAGAGGGGAGACAGGGTGTTGGGATCAACCCAGTAATGAGGCACACAGGGGGCTGAGCCTGGCCCCACAGCTGCCCCGGGCTGGGAAGGAGGCCCTGAAGAGCAAAACCATCTCAGCATCCCTCCCTGGGCTCTCAGGTCCCGTGGTCCAAGTCACAGACCAGGTTTGGCAGGGATTTGAGGCACCTTTGGGGGCTCCTGCAGCTGCAGGCTGAGGCTGATCTCCAGAACCACAGCAAGGGCCAACCCTCACCACTTGGCCCCTACCAGGGCAGCACCACCCTCCCCCTGCTGCGGGTCCTGCAGGGTGAAGCCAGCACAACCCAGACCCCCGAGACACCTCCTGGCCCCTGGAGATTGCCTGGAGCAGGGGGTTAATGATATATCCAGACAGAGCTGACCTTTCCACCTTTCAGCTTCACCTGCAATTCCTTTTTCCCTGCCATTATCTGCATGGATGCCTGTGGATTTAATTTCCATATTCATGGTGTTTTAATGACCCTGTAATATCTTTATGTTCTGCAATTAAATGTAGAATCTTTTTTTTTTTTTCCTTCTGCAGATTAGCATCTGCAATGGATCATTTGTGGCATTTGAGCAGAGGAAGAGAAGCCTGTTCAGGGGGGAGACAGGGTTAATTAAACTTCAGAGCACAGCAGGCTCCACTGCCAAATATCCTTCTTCCACTGGGACAAGCGAGGGTGAGGAGGGAGCAGCTCTGGGCTGCTTTACAGTCAGATGGCTGGGTCACCCCTGGGGCAGCTCCTGTGGGTGTCGGAGTGGCTTTAAGTCCTGCAAGCACACACAAAGCACACGTGCACACGTGTGCACGCACAGGGCTCCAAATCTGCACCGAGATCCCTGTCAGGGGCTGCAAACCAGGACTGAACTGCTCTGGTGCCCCCCCAGTTCGGGCAGGGGCCGGTGCAGCTGGGGCAGCCTGGCTGCCATTGAGCCCTGGTGAGGCCATTAGAGCTCCTATCGCTCCATCTCCATCCCCGGGGCTAATGGACATCTCTGCTGCTGCACCACCCCCTCCCTGGGACCGTAATTGGGTTTCAGCCCTGCAAGATGGATGGGGCTGGGCTGAGAGTGGAGCAGGGAAGAACAGGAGGGGGCAGAGGCAGCTCTGAGTAGGACAGAACCCCCTTGCCCATCCACCTCCTGCCCCTCTTCTCGGCCACCAGCCCCAGACCTTGTCCGAGGCATCTCACCCGGCCCTGCAGGGTGGCTGGGGACAGCCAGGTCCCAGCAGCCCAGGGAGGGGTGTCCAGGGGGTCTCAGCTCCTCCCTGATGGGACATGGTGACCACAGGCAGCCCCAGCACGCTCCGTGCCTCCCCCACAATCTCCCCCTCCTTCTCCCCTGGTCCTTTTGAAGCTGCAGCTGTGAACAAGATGTTTGTGAGTGCGAGGCCGAGGAGTGGCGTGTTTGGCTCATTGAATAAAGATGGGGACGCAAAATGCCTTCTCCTGTGGCTGTTTGATGTGAAGGGCAGCACTGAATTCATTAGGAGTGCTGCCAGGCACCTCTGTCAGCGTCCAGGCAGCCAGAGCAGCACAGGCTGGTGCCCTGGGAAGGTGCCACCCCGTGCAGTGGCACAAGCAGGCACGTGGGCACAGGATGGCCATGCCAACACACCTGTGTGTGCACAGGGCTGGAAAGGAGGGCATCATCCCTGCTCCAGGGGCTGGAAAGGAGGGCATCATCCCCACTTCAGGTGCCATCCAAGCCCACACACCCCTCCAAACCCTGCTGCCACAGGGTTGCAGATATGGTGGACATGATCCCACCTTTATCCAACCCCACAACGCTCCCACTCCTCCTGGGTGATCCAGGGGAAGAGGGGGATGGATTTAAGCTCCATGTCAGGAGGGGGCTCCATGTCAGGGGCACAGGACAAGGGGCTGGCTGCAAGGAAGGGTGTGGGACAGCCAGGCTGCTCCCTCCCAGTCCTGTCGCCACCTCCTGCTGCTCTGTTTTAAGGATGCAGCGTTTTATCATCACCCTGTGAGGCTGACAGGCACCAGAATTAATGGGTTCCTCATCAGCACTTCCTCATTTAGCTCCCTCCCTCGGAGTTACACACACACACAGCCCCAGACAGCACAGAGGGGTGGGGAGGAAGGGTTGTTTGCAGGGGTGAGTGTGCAGGACATGTGCACAGGTAAACAGACACACCTGTGTGCCTGGCCAAGGGCTGGTGGGGACAGGCCCAAGGCTGGAGGGAGTCAAGCTGCCCTGCCAGGTGGATGAGGGGTTCCTGGGATGCCCTGAGCAATGGGGACATGGAGACCCTGCCCTGGCAGAGGGGCATGGGGACCCAAGCCCAGGCACAGCTGGGCTCCACACATCCCTCGTCAAGCATCTGCTATTAATTACTGACACCAGCAAGAAACACTTGCCCTCAGCACATATTTCAAATGCAGGAGCTTCACCAGTTGCAGGATGGACCCTGTGGAAGCCAAGGAGCTGTGGGGAAGCAGCAGGTCAGGGGGACACTGCACCACAGGCCAGCGAGCAGCTGATGTGTCCCTTGGCAGCAGAGGCTTTGTGTGGCTTTGCTGTCCCCTGGGCTGTCCCTCTGGCTGTCACCACACAGCAGAGCCAGCGAGGGAAAAGCCATCCCTGTCCCCTCAGCACTGGCCTTTTTGGAAGGTTGACATCCTGAAAGGATTGGCCATCCCAGGGGTGGTTTATTTGGCAGCTGTGGCGGCGCAGAGGCTGTGAAACTGCAACCCCCTGGCGTGCCTGCTTGAACTGCTGTCAAACCACATCCTCCTGCCTGCACCCTGCCGTGCCAGCTGGGATTTCTGCACATGGCAGGGCAGCCTGGGCCTTATCTGACCTGCAGGACTCATCCCGAGTGTGCAAGCCCAAGCCTGCACTGAATTTACATCTGGAGCTATTGCACCCCTTTTTGTGAGCCCTGCAGAGACCACGGTAAGTATTTTGATCGTAAATAAATTACATTTCTGAGTTGTGCTGGAGTGGAAGGAGGAAGGGAGGGAGGCAGGCTGGGAGGAGAACAGGACAAGAAGAGAACTGTATATCCATGATGCTCACCTGGACCCAGCCATCCTTTCACCCGTCCTCTCTCCCTCAGAAAACCTGGAAAAGGCTCCTGGAAGGTGTGTTGGGCAGCTGGCAGCCACGGCGGACCCTGAGGCAGCGGCACAGTTCCGAAATAGGAGCGCAGGTCTGAAAACCTCCCCGGGTGCGGTGTTTGCGAGTAGCAGAGCTCCATCTAGCATTGGCGAGAACTGATGCTTCGCTAAAGCCTAATTCACAGCTGCTTTGTTAAGCCTTGGAGCTGTTCTGGCTGTCAGCAGCCTCAAACACAGAGGTTTTTATAGTCCGAGCTTGTCTGTGCCCTCCTCACCCACAGCAGGACACAGCCCCGCACAAACCTCCCGGTTATTTACCGATACTGACACTTTTTTAACCCCTGTAAACTTTTATTGTTAATCTACAGTCCGTTGTGGCTAAACACCCCGTGGCTGAGCTGCATCAAAGAAAAGGAATTTGTCGTTTGTCCCAGGGCTG
This sequence comes from Notiomystis cincta, assembly GCA_013398075.1. NCBI lineage: Eukaryota > Metazoa > Chordata > Aves > Passeriformes > Notiomystidae > Notiomystis > Notiomystis cincta. The sequence continues at coordinate 1,292 of VZRX01008900.1, read as the reverse complement.
CAAAGCTTTCCCAAGAAGCAGAATTGTTTTCCAGGCAGGGCACAGGTGGAGGAGAGAAAGGAGGGCAGCACGGAGGGCCAAACTGGTTTTGCAGGCAGATCAACCCCAGATTCACCCAAAGCCACTTCACCCATCTGGGATTTGTTGTCTCTGTCCACAGAGCAGCAATTGTACAAGAGCTTGTGTTGGAGTGTCCTGACTAATCACTCACAAACACCTGGAGAGCCTGAACCACTCGGTTTTCCACTGCCCTTCAGGCTTTTTTTTATGCCTTTGAAAATCTCAGAATACTGAATGTCAGGCACTAAAACCTCTGATTTAGGATGATGGCTTTGGCACCAGGGATGGGCGATGTGCTGCCTTCAGAGCCTGGTGGGGCTGCAGGATGTGCTGCCTGGTGATTCTGAGGACAGAAATCAATGTCCTGGGCAATGGAGGTGTCTCCTGGCAGGTGTTTCTCTGCTCCCTCAGGGGTTGCAGCTGCTCCAAGAGACTCAGCCTGCAGCTGTCAGTGCAGGCACTAAATGGAGCAGCAGAAGCTGGCAGGGGCACTGCCCCAGGACAGACCCTCAATAACGAGTGGAGCTCTCCCCAGACCTTAACCCAAAACCCTGGGCCTTGAGCCAAATGTCAGGTCTTGACCCAAACCCCAGACCCTTCTGCTTTCCATGGCCACAGAACACCCAGATGCACTGCTGGGAGCAAGGCAGAAAGCAGCAGCTTTTGCAGCTGTTTTTCTGAAGCTGGAGACGAGGTTACTCTTTTTATTGAACAAACAGCATCTGCAAACTGTTAGTCCTTTGAGACGAGCCAGACAGCTCCCAGCAAGGGAACAAAGAGCTGGTGAAGTGCTCTGGTTCTCAGCTCGAGGGCCACCACCACTTCAGAAGCACTTGATAACACTTTGCTTCCTGAGCTCAGAAGCGTGAGCAAAACCCAGCACGGAGCCAACTGCCAGGGTGGAGAGGCTGCTCCCAGAGGCTGAGCACGAGGCAGATCCGGGCACAGGCATGGCTGTGAGCTGGATGATGGCCCAGGGACCATCACATGGTGGGATCTGGTGGCAAATGTCCCTGTGCACCTCGGCACCGCACACCCCGAGGGAAGGGCTCAGCCAGGAGTCCTCGAGGGATTGGGGGGTCCCCGGGGGGCTGTGGGGATGGAGGGGAGCCTGGCAGGGCCTCTCACTGCAGGAGTTCCTGGAGATGGGTTCCTTCGTTGGGCTGGAGGATTGTTCTCTGGAAGCACGTGGGCATCATCAGTTAAACAGAGGGGAAAGACATCAGGCAGCC
>VZRX01008895.1:11663-24001 GCA_013398075.1 Notiomystis cincta | reverse complement strand
AAACTCATCAATCATTTTTTGTATTTTAATGAAACTCAAGTCCAAATATTTACTGTTCTGGTGGAAATACCTCTTCCATCTGCCAGGAAACAGCCTTTGATACTGGTATTTTCTCACTTCAAAACCTCAGCTCTCCAAACATGTTGGCATTTTTCTTTCAGTTCAAAGGGGCTTAATATAGACCAGTTTTCAGGGAAGGAAGAGTAAGTCCTCAGAACATCTTTGCTAAGTCTGGCCCTGAATCAATTAAAAATACAGGTACCACTTTGGATAATAAATAAAATAAGTTTTGCTATTCTTAGCAGGAGCTAAAGTTTTCTGTCGGACTCCCCCAACTGAATTAATTTCTTGTATCTTTACCCAATTGTTTGTAAATGCCCCAAGACTTCTTCCCTTTCTACACTACTTGAAAAGTTAAAGTGGATTGAAAGAGAAGGAGCAATTCCCAATATGACATTGGAACTGTATCATCTTTTGGGGAGGAAGGACAGGAAGCTATTTCCTCCTACTCTTACTATAAATCCACTTTAAATTAAAATTCATTGTTCCAAACACTGCCAAATAATAGGCTGAGATTAAAAAAAAAGAAAAAGAAAGAATTCATTCCTTTCATCAGGAAGGTCTTTATGATTGAGTGGAGGCCTCTGCTGAATTGCTTTTCCATCTCCTCCACTCTGCCTGAGGACTGGAGTGCCCTTCTGCCCCTCTCCCTTTTCTGCCCTCACCCTGCCAAGGCAGAATTGCACATTTCAGCTAAACCTTCAGAAGCTCTGCAGCTTCTCACACAAGCTCTGAGACTCTTTGCCTTGGAAATTCCACTGTGAGTAGAAATCACTTCCAAGTTCTCTCTAGACGGATGCCTGATGGATTTTCGGTTTATTTTGTTTTTTTTTTTTTACTTCTGATATCTGCCTTTTTGCCTCCTGAAAATCTTTCCTGAAAATCTTTCCCCCATCCACCTTCCCTCAGTGATTTTTCCTGGACAGATGGCTCAGTTGTTCTCATTCTTCACCTGTAAGTTCTCCCAGCGAGCCCAGGGCCAACAGACAAGGCTGGGAATGAGCTGCTTCGACCTTTACCCACATTTCATCTGCCCCTCACCTCCCAGCAATAACATTTTCATTACAAATTGTCTTCAGGTAGCACTCCAGAACTGTAGGGACACAAGGGCTGCTGCAGAATGTGAGCACATGACAGAATAAGTTGCCAGTTTTCAATTTAATGAGTTCATAGTAATGGCCAGGCCTGAAACGCTTTTGATGAATGCTGCAAAATCCAAGGTGACAGCAAATCACAAAATCAATAGCTGCTCATGTCTGTTCCTAAAGACATCAAACATTTGATGTCTTCAGGTGTTTGAACAAGTACCTTAATAAAATGTTTGAGGCCATAACACAGGCTGAGATGTCAGGACATTCTGACACTTGTCTAATGGAATGTTCAGCCACACAGAGAGCAAACAGGCAAGTGAGAGAGCTGTGTTTAGAAAACAGAGTTACCAGAGGATTCAGGGGAACAGGCACAGCCACCCAACTGGCCAAATAACAACAATTAATTGAGAAATATCTCCTGGAAGGTTTATTTAAACCAAAGGCACAGCAAACTCTGATGTTGTTATCCTTAAGAGAAAGGATCTCTAAAGAAAGGAGATTTGCATTTACAGCTCTGTATTAATTTCCTCTCTCCTTTGGCACCTGCTGTGAACTGTTTCAAGAAGGGTAATTACTTGTGACAAAGCAAAAAAAAAATAGGAAAAAAGAAAAAAAGAAAGCTGTAAATCATTATTTGTTTTGGTTGCCTGAGTAAACCCCACATTTCAGGAGGGATGTGCAGGGAATGTAAAACATCCTGTATTCAGCACTAATGATTCCTAGCTCCTCACAGAAGTAAAACATCTCATATTTCTCAGAGAATGGCTTTTTCTTGTTCCAAAACTGCATTTTTCCCTCTTATCCACACTCTCCTAACATCCTATTTCAGGAATGGCTTTCACAGTTTGCTAACAAGCCCCAATTTTTATCAGTGCATTATGTTTTTATCAGGGTGCTGGTAGATGGAGGTACAGAGCTGGTGCCTGGGAGCAGCTCCTCTGGGTGCCTGAGCTCCCACCAGGGTCAAACCTCCAAACCAGGAAACCTTCTTTTCCCTTCTTTTCCCTTCTTTTTCCCTTCTTTCCCCTTCTTTCCCCTTCTTTTCCCTTCTTTTTCCCTTCTTTTTCCCTACTTTTTCCTTCTTTTCCCTTCTTTTCCCTTCTTTTCCCTTCTTTTCCCTTCTTTTTTCCTTCTTTTCCCTTCTTTCCCCTTCTTTTCCCTTCTTTTTCCCTTCTTTTTCCCTTCTTTTCCCAGCACAGATTTTTAGGTCTGCAAATAAAACCTGAACTTTTTGACACAGAAAACATTAAAACACTAAAAAAAAATAATTCCACCCAAACCACTCGTGCTTCATGACAGTGAGCCCAGACAGAGGTTATTCTAATAATATGTGCAATACTCTTAATGGCAATTCATGTGTGATACCACATTACCTCAATTTAATTCACCTTTCTGCCTTAAGTGTTCCAGCAGTGCTTTTGTGTTTGTTTTGAATTTCCTGGTAAGTGCCAAGGGTGTGCTGCAGACTGTGTCTAAAATAGCATCTGGTTTGTAATTACTGTCTGGAACCTAAATTACAAAAACCTGTTGCTCCATGAAAAGATATAATTATTGAAAAGATCTTTTATGCATGGTTTGTCTGCATGCTCAACCATCAATTAAATCATTACCATCTAATCCTGCTCATGAATAGAATTGTGCAGATTCCCAAATTCCTGAACCTACAAAAAGTTTGTTTCCAAGTGAAAAATTACCACATTTATTGAATAATTAAAGAAAAGCATAATTCCTCCATGGAGATCAGAGCTGCAAGCAGAGCCTTTTATCTCTTTTTTCATGGACAGCCATACAATCACCAAGTTGTTAATTGGGGGGTAAAATCAAGTCTGGTTTATCCACTGTAGGTACATGGGATCAAAGCTGATTGATCCCAAATGCCCAGCCTTTTTCCTCCAGAATTTTGCCCAGACTTCCCAATTTTGACCTTCACCAATAGAATATTTTTGGGTTTTTTTTTCCTGCAACCAGACACACACAATACACTCATAAAGCTTCTGAGCTTTCTTCATTCTGATCTGCCTACCAAAGGAACAGGACAGCAGAGGGGGTGCAGAAATTCACCTCTTTGTGCTGCCCAGGGCAAACTCCAAGGCCTGGTGTGTATTCCAAGAGCTCAAAAAAGAAATGCTGAGTAACCCCTTGGTCCCCTCCCACCTACTGACACGACCCCTGTACCAAGTGTGGCAGCTCTCAAAGAGCATCTTGCCAGGGATGCTCTGCAGGGTGGCAGAGGAGAACTCAGTGTTTCCTTCTGGGGACCTTGCCCTTCCCTGAGGGGCCTTTAGAGCCCTTCTAACATTATCAGTGCCTTGGAGCTGAGGGACAACTGACTGAGACCTGGATTTTCCAGGATTTTCCCTGTGCTGCTGATAATGTTTCCCTTACCTGCCTTCATTATGGATCATCTCTGACACAAAGACTTCTTTCCCTGCAATTTCTTCACCCCTCTACTGGTGGCTGTGTTTATGTTACAGTAATTCTGAGAGTCCCACCATGGATACAAAGGAATGCCCCAACCTTTATTTCCTGGGTAATCCCAAAAAAAATTCCCTTTAATGTTATATTTTTAAATTACATCAGTCATAACCACGTTTTCCACCATCCTGTTGCTGTGAGTGATGGACACCACTCCTGATTATGGAGAGGACAAACCCAGCCAAGGAAGATGACCTTCTTCCATCACTAATCCTCATGTCATCCACAGTACATCTCAGAAGGATAAAGGGTTGGGTTTTACTGAGCTGGATGAATGAATCCCAGCATCACTTTGGCCAAAAGAATGCAATCTGATAGGAGTATTCTGCCTTCAGCCCCTGACATTTCCTTCTGCACTGCCTACTCTGGGCATTCCTCTTCTGTGCTCTGGAAATAAAAACGTTCCCCTTAAGCCAGTAAAATGAAAAATACAGGACCTATCCTGGGAAATGCTAAGAAAAATACAGTGTAGATCTATTTCTCATCTCCAAAATAATCTTACTTCAGACATCCTTTTACAGGTAATTTCCTCCTTCCTCTGCCTTCCTCTAACTCCTTTGGCTGCATATCCATAGAAAGTTTTCCCTGGGTATTTATATTTTTCATTAGAAGTGTATTTCTCCTACAGACACACAGAATTTATTCAAAATGTGTCCTATCTTCTCCAGCAAAACCTATTTCAAAGGATCAAGCATTTATTTCATCTTCTCAGCAGGAAATATCATTGTTCCTTGCCCTTGTTCCTGCCTAAACATCAGAAAAGCTCCCCCAGAATGACACTTTTATAGGATGAGTTTTGCATATGGCACAGCTGTGAGTCTGTTTCTGGTGCTTCCCATCCCTGAAACTGGACAGGAGGTGCAGTTCAAGATTAACTTTAGTTCCAAGGCCAAGCCTATCCATGAAAGAAACACTTATTCCTAGGAATTAACACTGAGGTCAGGCCCTGTGTACTTCAACTTCAGCTGGAATCCCATCAGATGGTTTTGTTTCTGCCAAGATGATGAAGTGGACAGGGTGCCAGGGGTGGTAAAGAAAGGTTAGAGTATTTTGCTGAGAGTTTATTTTATAATTAATTTTTTAAAAAAGAAAAAAAATGGTTATTTTTCCCTTCTTAATCTAAATGACTCCTGAAACAAATTCAGAGAAAATTGAGGTATTTTCTTAAGACCCCTCATTGTTTTCCCAATTGCAAATAAGCCACTATAAAATTTTTAAAAAAAAACATTTCAAAAGGGAACATTTACATAACATAATAAACATCATTCAAGAAGTTATAATCTTCAAAATTTTGTACAAGTATGATTATCTAAATTACTGACAATGCCAAAGAACAGTAACAAAAGATATCCTAAAAATACTTGCAAACTTATAAAACTAAACACAATGTTTTATTAGAGAATTTGTGTCATTTTATAATATTTCCTGCATTAGCTGTTATTATTTGAGCCAGACCTGCCAGTGTAGAGTCAGGAATTTCCAGGACTGTTTCATCTCTCTTGTAATTCCAGCAAACTCCTGGTCAGCTGAAGCCCAAGGCTTTTTCTGCATTTTATACATGATATTCTTCATATAAAATTCAGTTTTGATAAGACAAAACTTTGGCATCTCACTCATCCTTTTGCAAATCTCACATAAATATATCAATAACACTGAAAGATTCAAAAGTGCAGCTTTGAATTTGGGCACCTAATTTCCATTCAAATGCTTTTGTTATGCTTTTTAAATGCATCCTAGTGGCACAAAATATCACTTTTTTTTCATAAGTGTTACATGTTCAGAATCTTTCCTTAAAACCAAGGTGGAACCAAGACATTGAGTGAGAATCTCATCTTAGTTTTTGAGGAGATATCTGGAGAAATCTGAGTGTTCAGAATGAGAGAGTGAATTAATTCATCCATATCAGTTATGTTTAGACTTCATTTTTCACATGGCCGTCACATAATTTGTGATGTTTGAATTTGAGATTTCTAGTAAACTTTGATTTTTGTGCTGGCACCTGGACAAGTTTCAGCAGTTTGGGATTTTTCTTGTGGCCTTCACGTGATCTGTGATGTTTGAATTTGAGATTTCTAGTAAACTTTGATTTTTGTGCTGGCACCTGGACAAGTTTCTGCAGTCTGGGGTTTCTGCCTGCTGGGTTTGGAGCTCTGGGGCAGTGCCCTGACCCTGTCACCATCCCTGCTTTGAAGGGGCAGAATTAGAGCCCTTCTGCCACATTTGATTGTTTGGAGACCTGGCTGGAAACCCACAAAGCGCTCCTGACTCCATCTGATCTCTGAGGGAAATTTTCCATGAGGTTTTTCGAGACTGACCTGGAGTTTTTCAAGCTGTTGCTGCTCCCTGATTGCAGAGAACAATTCCTTTACATTCTGATTTAGAGCACAGTCCTTCCTTCTGCACATCATCCCACAGAGGAAGGCATCACTGCAGTCCCTCAGTGACTCATTAAAATATTTTAATCAAGTTTCAGTGCACTTCCCATGCAAAGAGTGCACGATGCTTTCTCGTTAAGAGCAAAACAAAATCAAAACCCAACAACAAAACCCCCAAAAAACAAATGCTTTAAATAGGCTCCAAATTCTTGAAAGAATAATCTATAGTACCCTCATTTAATTCAGGCACCACCAGCTTTCTGGCCTGTTCTTGTGCTTAATAACACTGCTGGGAATATTGACATTCAATATAGTGAGGAAAAATAATATCTGGTTTAATATATGCTTCAGCTTATCAAATAATAACTCAACAAGTTGCTTAACATGGTTTTGCTTAAGCTGTTCAATTATTTTTATACCTAAAACACAAGGACCAGAACACATAGGAAATTAACAAAAGACTGCAGTGCTTCTTTTTGTTCAGCATTAAGAAATTAAATCCTTGTTTAAGGTTATTATTAACTTGTGTAAACAGTCCTTTTTGGAGGGATATGTTGCTATCACTGATGCCAGAAAAGAAGTAGAATGGCTGGATGGCAGCAAAATATTAATGGTTTCTGTCAGGTCCATTATGAACCACAGGGAATTTCTGCCACCTCACAAGTTTAACCTGTTGACATCTATATTAGAATCATGGAATCACAGAATCACAGAATTTTATTATAGAATTATGATAGAATTATGATAGAATTATGGTAGAATTATGATAGAATTATGATAGAATGATTATAGAACTGTAGAATGGTTTGTGTTGGAAGGGGCCTGAAAGATCAGCCAGTTCCAACCCCTCTGCCATGGTTCCACCAGACCTGGGTGCTCAGAGCCCCATCCAGCCTGGCCTTGGACACTGCCAGGGATCCAGGGGCAGCCACAGCTTCTCTGGGCACCCTGTGCCAGGGCCTGCCCACCCTCCCAGGGAACAATTCCTTCCCAAAATCCCATCCAACCCTTCCTTCTGTCAGTTTAAAGGCATTACTGCTTGTCCTGTCTCTATAAACCCTTGTCAAAAGCCCCTCTCCAGCTCTCCTGCAGCCCCTGGTAAGATATTATTGACTGGAAACCCTTTGCCCCTGTCCTGCCAAGGCAGCACAGGGACCCCACTGAAGGAGCACTAATTATTTCTGCAGCTGATTCTTCTCATTAGTCCCACTTTTGAGACCCTTCATCCTGACCCTTCTCCATCAGAAGACCCCAGGTGAGGAGGCTGAGAATTTTCTCTGTAAGAATTCCTTTTAAAGCAAAATTAGCAGGTTTTACTGATTCAGAGGGCTTCTATTTTTGGTGCCTGGCTGGGAATACATTTAGGGAAAGAGATAAATATAATTTACAGCAAGAGCTTCGAGCAAGTCCCCTTGTGACATCAGAATGCAGACACTCAAGGTTACTCATTTCTTCTGAAAATCCCATCCCATCTGAGTGTAACAAATTCAGGGGCGTGACTGCAAACTGCTCCCATTGCTCTAGACATTTTAAATCTGTTTATCTGTCTATGTTAGGCCTAAACAGCATTTATTTGATGGATTTCCCAGTTATTCAAGAGATCACAAGTAAAAATATTGAAGTGTTGGGTTCCTACCACACAAATACACCCCCAGCTTTTAGCCTTGCTTATTTTTACAAGGTTTTTACTATGAAGACATTTTATTTTGTTGCAGCGTGCTCTCTGCTTACATCAAATTCAGAGGGATCTTCCACTTACCTCATCTTTCCTGTGTTACTGAGAGTCTTTTTGAGTTTAAACAACATTATCAGAGAAGTAATCAATGTTCTGCTGGAACCACAGGGATTCAGCAGATACTCTGAGGCCACATTACTCAGGAGCTCCTGCCTGCAATTTGGGATAAATATCTGTATTTGAGGGAAGAATATATCATGTTATTCATGGCTGTGATTCTTCTTCATATGGAGAAAGTTTTACTTCAAATACTGAATCAGAAAGCAAGGCAACAAGAGGGCTGTGAAGAAGAAAAAGCAGGCAACAGCAAGAGAGATGGAGAGGAGAGGAAAAATGTGATGGGAAAAAAATGAGACAGGACTAGAATTAAAGGCAATGATGTAGAAAAAAATCCTGACAGCTTTAATGGGTTGTCAAAGAAGATCTGCAAAGGCTCCAAAACTAATGAAACAAAAACAGCAGAGCCATATAAATACATACAAAAATGAAAATGCAGCAAAGTGTCTCATCTGTTATTTCAGGATGCCAAAATTAAACCACTCTACCTAATAAACTCAAATTGCTGTTTATGAAACACTGCTTTAGTTTATGTATTGGTTCTAAAGATTAACCTGCATCAAAATCTCCAGTCTGTTTCTCCTGGAAAATTCCTTTTGCTTCCATGGTCTCTGGTGCTAAGAAACCATAATGTTATGGTTTCCATTATCCTTGATTCAATCAAATTCATTATTTATTTGGTTTAATTAGACTACATACAATTAATGTGTGTGCATGTGAGTGGCTTCTTCCTGGGCTGGTAAACAGGAGGAACAAGTTTTCTTAATATTCCCAGTTTAATCAATATATCTACAGTAGCAAAGGGGAACATTTTGGAAGTGAAAAGTGCACATCAAGCACTGCTGTGGTCCTTAAACCCTGAACTACATCAGCAAAGGAATGTGGCATCAACTGAGTCTTCTGATACTCCATTTCATCCCCAGGCATATCAGGAGAAATATGCTTGTTTCTTTACCAAAAAAGAAAATCAGATTTTATGTGCCTCTGTGGTACAGAATAACCAGCTCCAGGTAGGTTTAAATTAGGAGATTATATTTGTGACTAGTGAAAAAACAATTTTTTGCTGCCTTTCTACAGAAATGTAGCTTTAAAAGACATGATCAAATAAAGTTTAAATGGGAATTAATGTATGCACTGAATGAATCTTTCTCTATTATCCCTGTATGTACATTTGTACTCACACACACACAAAATATTGAGAAAAAGTGTATTAAAGAAGCTGCTTTTCCCACAGAAATTGTCACTCTGAGTTCTGTGTTTCCTTTCCTGCCATGTTTTTTTTTTTTAATTTAACATCTTTTTTCAGAATCCAGATTTTTCTCTTTTCTTATGAGTTAATCTATTGCTGCTGCCCCTTCCCTGTGGGTGGTTGCAATCCCTGCTGGTTTTGCACCCATGAATTGTATGGGAGAGTGGCAGGAACACTGAAGGTCCTTCTGTTTCCAAGCTAAAATCCAGATGTTAGCACAAAACTACATCTCTTCCATAAATCTCCTCTTAAACCCAACATTAATAAGTCTCTTTGAGCTTATTGGTCAGTTAATGGAAATCATAAAAATTATCATTTTAGTACCTGGGCAAAAGGAATGTAAAGGTAATAAAGTGATGGAGAAAAGAAACTGTAACCCTCTGTTCTCCATTTTCTGCATTTTCCTGTTCCCATCTTTCCCAACTCTCCCACAATTTCTGCCCCAAAGTTTAGTGCTGTTTGTTTGTAACCCACAGAAGCATTGCTTAAAAACAAAGGAGCTTATATTCCTATTTAGAATAATTTTGATTTGTTCAACTCCTCTAACTCAATTCCTATTTACATTATTTTGTCAGTGACTATTCCTCCTTGTGCCTTGCATATTTATGTTTTAATTGGTAGCTAAATTCTTAATTTGAAACATTACTCAGGAAAGGGAGATTTCCATCAACTGCTCAGCTCCTGTTTGTTTCAGGTTAAGCCCAGAGGGCTCAGCACAGTGAAAGAGCCATGCTTGAAATGCTTGCTGAAATCCACATTTCTGTCTCTGGGACTGGACTGGCACCAAAGGAGGTAAAATTCCTTCTAGGAGAGGATGATGCATTCTGGGATTCTTCTCATTTTCACTTATTATTTATACAATTTAATCTTTTTTTTCCCTTTTGGAAACAGCCTCTCTAATATAAGAGACCAGCATTTCTATAGAGGTAGAGCCCTTTAGGATCATTAAAAATACCTCAAGTGGACTGTTGGCTCTGAAAGCAGATTCTCTATTATTTTCTGGTACCATTGTTATTTTGTACTGAGAATGCACCAGAAAGCAGCCAGATTTTTCCTGCCAGGTTTTCTGCTTGCAGAAATGAGTCCTCAGGAGGTGTGCAGTCAGTATTATGGTTTTTTACAATTACCCTTCTGACAAATAATGTGCAGCTCCCATGTTCTCTTTGAGCTTCCTTAGAAGGCCCAAAAGCTCCTACAGCAGATCATGTTTTAATTTTATTTTTTTAAAATTTTTTTTTTATAAAAACAAAAGCTTCAGCCTTAGCTCTGAATGCTCCTGATCTAAAGGAAAACTTCAGAGATGGAGATGTGAAATACAGGAAAAGCCTTCTGTAATGAGCAAGGCCTATGAACAAATCACAATTAGATGAAAAAGGTCTGAGAGTCTCAAGCAGGGGCTGTTATTGTGTATTTGTAATATTCCTGGGACATTCTAGCTCATCTTTTTGGTGATATTAAAGGAAAACATTAAGTAAATGCCACCAAGGCTGTTGCCATTAGGTTTCTGGAGAAAGAAATGCTGTTAGGAATGGGACACAGTGTGTTCTTGCTTATTGCTCCTAAGGAACTCTTATTGGTTTTTTGGGAAAACCAAATCCAAAAAAGACTAAAACAACCACGTTTTAAGCCAATACTTTTCCCTCCTGCCAGCTGGAAACGTGGCAATACCCACATTTTTGACTCTGCTTTTTGTGCACAGATAAAACCCAGGAGTGAGTGGTTTGCCTGTTTTAATGGGAGCAGTGGAAAGCCTGGATCAGCTGGCACACAGTGCACCTCAAATCTGCTTTCCACTATTCCCCCTAGCACAGGAGACTGAAAGTTCTCAGCAAGGCAAGCTAGAACTTAAACTGGCAGTTTGTTACTGTCCAGATGCCACTGGTAAATCAATTATTACTGTTGCACTCTTGGGACAAGGATGCTCTTTGTATATTTTTCATAAAAATCAATTATAAATTCTTTATAGATATGATCATTACTGGGTGATTATTCTGGACCAGCAATTTATACTCTCTGAACTGTCTGGGAACTGCTTTTTTTTCTAATTAGGGTGTTGAAGTGTCTTATTTTTTGTCAAAGTCACACAGCAGTTTTGCTGTTCCTTGATTTATTGAAGCTTAATTGAAACAGGAGGAAATGTTCTTAAAAATGTTCCTCCCTGATGCATCCAAACACCACCACAACAAGAGCAGCAGTTTAGTCACCACCATGCTGGGCTCCTACTCCTCAAGGAGAGGGTGAAAAACCAGAATGGGTCACTGAGAGGACAGGCTTCAACTCCATAAAGCACCTAGATCAATTCTTGCTTTAAAGCCTGCCATGGAGAAGAGTTTTATGCACCCAAACTTCAAACTCAAATGTTTGAAGGAGAAAAAAACTGTCAGTAAAGTAAGGAATTTTAAAATAAATGAATAAATAAAAATATATCTCTTATTGAAACTAGGTTTGGAGGAGACCTCAACAGGTTGAACAGATCTTTTGCCTGTCTTGACACAGTTTTAGCTATGAGTTAAAGGACAGAGTGACAGCTGGCCAGGAGCTCTCCAACCAGGTCTTTGTGAAATACAGGGAAATACAACCCTGGCAAAGAGCCTGGACTGCCAAAAATGAGCAGGCAAAATTGAAACTGCTGAATAAGTCTCTGGAATGACTGCAAGGACTGAAATGGCCACAGAGCCCTGGGATCAGCAGTGTAAATAAACACAAACAGGCAAGGACTGATGTTGGCAAAATATTTCTGGGATTGTGCTCAGCAAGAGGCAAAAGCCCTGAGCTGTAATTCATCTCTTTTCAAAAGTGCAGATGTTGCAGTGTTTTGGAAAGCCAAATCATCAATGCCACCTGTGGATGCAGGAAGAACTGAGATAGAGAGGTAAAATGGGTTGTTTGCATTCATTTTGTGAGTCCATTTGAAAGGCAAACACAGAGTCTAAGTGTTCACCAGCCTGAAGAGCAGAGAGAGCAGGTTCCTGCTCACTCCCAGTGACTTGGGCTCCCTTTTCAGCCCATCAGACCTAATTCTGCACCAGTCTGTAGTCAGTGAAGCAGCCAGGTACCAATCACATGGTGTGGATTAAGTGGTGTAAGAAAACAAAAAGGATCTGGTTCATCACTCTGGGATCTGGTATCGATGTCAATCCCTACCACAGCTCTGCTAAATGAACAGGAAACTTCCCCTGGAAGGGCAGTTCCAACCTGCTGAGGTGCCACTGCAATAGTGCAAGAAAATGAGATATTATTACTACTACTACTACTACTACTACTACTACTACTACTACTACTACTATTATTATTAG
>VZRX01008895.1:0-11619 GCA_013398075.1 Notiomystis cincta | reverse complement strand
ATCATTATTATCATTATTATCATTATTACCATTATTACCATTATTATTCATAATCATATTAATACTAATATTGATATGGATATTATTGTTATTATCATTATCGTTATTATTATCATTATTATTATTATCATTATTATTACTATTATTATTTTCTTCTTGTGTGTTTTGCAATCAAAAATAAACTGTGGTGACCATGTCATCAAGGCAATGAAGTCAAGATCAGAAACCACAGCTGTAATACCCACACTAAGGGCAGTAGTGGAAAGGGAAAAGCTGCTGACTACAAAAATCCTCCAGGGTTACGTTTTCCCTGTACCTGACAAGATGCAGAGTAGGATGCACAAACACTTTTCCAAGTAAAAAAGTAAAGAGCAGTTGCCATGGAGACATCCTGTGCTCCCCTGGGGCTCGAGGAAACACAACAAGCCCACAGGATGGTTTTCCAACACTTCAGGTTGAACCTTTTGGAGTTGCAGCAATGCAGTCAGCAAAAACATATTATTGTGTCTCCAAAAGTAGTGATTATGGGGGAATAGCTCTCATTCTGATACTTTAAATTGAATTTATTGGAGGGAGATCTTCAGCTTTGATTTTTTTATCACTAGATTAAAAAATACCACCAGTTAACACAGAAATCTCTTATTTTTCTCTTCAAACTTTTCTGGTTTCGCAAGGATAAAAATTACTTTTTCTTGCACTGTAAATGGGTTTGAATAAAGACATTTATTTAAACTTTCAGTGAAGAAAATGGTGGTTTTTCTTGGCTCTTATCCCAAGCCAGCTCTCATTAGAAAAGAGTAATCAACAATTTGTGGAGTGTTTCATCACACAAACACTCTGCTTCTGCTTTGACACCACTCCCTGCTTGATTACACAGACTGAAGCTGAATTCTGAATTCCTGAAGCTTTCTGTGCCTTCTGCCATTAAAGGGGATAATTCTAATAACTTTTTAACCTCCCTGAGGTGTGGCTCTAATGGCACCTTATTGTCAGCAAGGTCTTGGCAAAGGATCAGTGCTTCCAGACAGGAACCTCCAGGGTTTAATCACCCAGGCTAAAAGCTGCTTCATATGCTTTTAACACTCCAGATGAAATGAGCTATGCCTGGTTGTTAGATCTGCCAAAAGTCTTTGTGTTTCTGGTAATTTGCACCTTCCTTTAATGGTCTGAACCTGCTTCTCAAAGGAAGCCAATTAGCTCGGAGATATCTTTTGCCATTTCATAGAAATAAAAGAAACACATATTTCTTGAGAGGTTTTCATTGTAACAGCAACTCCATCTCATTTTCCTTTCTTTAAAGCAGGCCAGAAGGTCTTAACACTCTGATTTGGATATGCAGAGAAGGGGTCTCCAGAAATAATTCCAATTAGGACAAACCCAGACAAACTTTCTGTTTGCTCACCACAGAAAGGTGACGAGGTCCCATGCAGAAAAACAGCCCTGATTTTGCCACAATTAATTCTGGAGTGCAAATAAGATCTCAGAAGGTTAGATGAGCAATGGCACCATGCAAATGTTTGTTTAAAAATATGAATGATTAAAAAAAAAACACCAGAAAATAATTCACCACACACATTAGAGTGTGTGTAACTTAGTGATCAAAGAGTTTGTCTTTGCTGCTGTGAGTGACCCACTTCTGGCACCCCAAATAGCACTGAAGTGCAGCTCCCAGTGCTGACAATCACAAAGTCTGCAGATAAACATTATCCCACTTAGCAGCAGAAGCTGCAGGAAGTTTCAGTGTGGTGTCAAGCAGGTAATAAAGAGCTCAGGAAGGCAGAAAAATAGAGGTTTATGAAAAATTCAGTAGAGGGTAAAAATATGCAATGTTATGATCACTACTTGTTTGTTGCCAATCCACATCAGACATGCAGGAAGTCAGAGACCAAATATTTTCCTTTTTGACAGGAAAAATCTGATCAAAACGAATTTTCTCCAAGTGCCTGGACACCAGAGCCATAAACCAGTACAGTCACCACCAATAAGGGCATGTAAGAGTATTTCATGAAATATTATTCACAGAAGATCTGCTGGAACAGAACTGTGGCTTTAATATTGTGAGCAGCAATTTGGATATTCTCTGTAACAGATGTGCCATCTTGTCTCAACTGACATATGTTCCAAGGAAAATTATATCAAACATTTTAAAATACACATTTTCATCTCTCAGGAGAGCTGTCTTCCTCCTTAGTCTATTGAACTCATAAGATAATTTTGCTTTTACTTTTTTATTTTACTTTATTGGTTAATTCAATTTTTTTACACATTTACAATTCCAATTTGCTGCCATTTGAACATGTTCTTCATAAACCCCAAAACTTTCTGATAACTTTGGAATGTGAACTAAAAGACAGTTTCAAATTCTAGTATCCAGTAACTTTTCAGACCTAGTCATCAATGAAAACAGCAGAGATGAAGAGTGTCTGATAATTTAAAAGTGCATTTAAGGTACTCACATCTTAATTTCATGCATCTAAGTCTATTAAATCATTGATCCCAAATTTACAGCTGTGAAATTTTGAAGAGACAATTTGTGAGTCCAAACAGAAAATAGGGTGCAAAGAAAATAGTGTGCAAATATAGAAGGAGAGCATTAAATAAAATTAATTTCACAAAACAACATCCTCATCAAAGTGAAATAAAATCCCAAACCTGATAATTCTAGCAGTAATTATTTTTTGAGCACAGCCCATTATTCCAATCCAAATAATTGAATAAACAGCAGTTCTTTATCACCTATAATTGCACACACCCCCATCAAATAATTTTTAGTACCATTTTTGATAAATCAAGTGCACGGTACTCCTTGATTTTTTAATGATTCTGTGATTCTCTTAACTTACTCTTTTGGTAGGATCATAACAAAGTTTGTAAATAGAACCTAAATTTTAAGGATAATGTTGAATAATGAGATGCAGGAATAGCTGGTTTGTGTATATAAGCAGGTGCAACCAATAATTTTATCAAAGAATAATCTTTTCAAAGAGTTGGGCAGCAAGAATTCCAGTTTTTTCTTCTTCAACAGACAGAGAAATAACCTCTGATCTTGAGCAACATGTCTTTACTAAGCAAAATCTCACACAGCACAGAAGGTTTACATGTAATTAATTCTGCCATCCATCAGGCCTCTTGCTGTTCTGCAGTGCCACAGACACACAGATTATTCCTTTTCCACAAAATTTCAGTCCAGGATCTCAGCCTGAAACAGAAACAGTAAGAAAGGTGTGAACAAACTGCAGAACAAAACCAGGTATGAACGTTTCAGTTTTATTTATTTCACCTTTTCGGACAAGTGAAACCTCAGAAGGGATTTTGGAATGTAACAAGCCCCAGTTTTGAGTGGCAGTCTTTAAAATCAGGAATAAAGTTGTGTTCTCTCCTAAAAGATCTTTGTTTTTTCACTGCCACCAGCACAGTGTAGAAGCAGAGAAACCTTCTGGAGCAGGACACCAGCTATGCCACTGCCCTAATCTGGTTAACAACAATTCCAGGGGTGTACAAACAAAGGGCTGCTCAAGGAATAAATTTATAGAAAGCTTTAAAAACTATACTGACTCTACACTCAAAAGAAAAAAAGAAAATTATAGGCCTCCTGTGAAATAACTCTGACCACCTCCAGCCACTCATTCCTCTTTTATTTCCCCCCTTTTGGCTTATTTGTTTCTTTTTCCTGGGTTTTGTTAAACATCACAGCAAGGCAGCTGCTTCAGGAGAAAGGACATTACAATAACTCAAGGGGTGAATTTATTGTTTGAGCCTCGTGGATTACACTGTGAAACTCTGAAATTACATATTAGCCACATGGTAAAATCTTCTTGAAGCATACCAAATTCACAAGGCAGGAAAAAAAAATATTGCAACAGGGTAGAAACCCTGTGGTTTTTATGTTTCTCCTGAAGAGTGTAATGGCTGTGTAGTGATATCCATCAGAACTCTTCTGAAAATGGATTCTGTATTTTAAAGAGTGAAGGCATCTCAGCCATGACACCCAAGATTGATTTGTTAGCTCAGAGCTTTCTTACAGAACTGCTTTACATACTCAGATTGCAGCTCCAGCAAATATTTTTGTGTATTTCATTGAAATATTCTGCTTTGGGATAAAATGCTTTGGAGAAAGTTGTGATCTCTTTTATGTGATGTCAAGGCCCTTGATTTCAGTAATATACTGCCTGCCTTCTGAGGAAGTAAAAAGGCTTGACTTTATTTTGCTCCTGCTGCATTTTTATATAAAATATTGCAATAATCTATTCAGCAGATTTACTGAGTGCAATAGAACCATATAATCATCATTATGCTGCTGTTCTCCAAACAGCACTGTAATATCTGTTTTAAAACAGGAAATATTTGCCCAGGAGAGGACCAAGAGCAGGAGAGGGAGAGAGTTTTGTGCTTTTCCTGTGGGCTTTACAGTGGTGAAAGGAACTGACAAAGACACAATGGGCCAAGCCATAAAACCCAAATTTCCTGACCACATACACACCCCAGTGACTCCCTAGGGGTTGATCCACAGCATCCTTTGCTGCTTCCAACAAGAACCCTCCTCCTGCAGCTGGTCCAGCCACAGAGCAAGGCACAGCCAGGCACAGTTTAGCTCTCAAACCTGCCCGAGGAAAGTGGGATAAATGGGATTTTCCCAGCTCAGAGCAATCCTCAGAGAAGATGAGACTTGCCAGGGCAAATTTCATGGCAGTTGTTTCTCACCCTCCTAGCACAGTAAGAATTTAAGAATAGGTATTTGGAGCAAAAAAATGACAGCTCTCCCCTGGCAAAATCCTTGGAGACCTTTAATTGCAGCTCGTGCCAAGCAGGTGCTGCTGATTTTAGTCTTCAAAAAAGAAAAAAAAAACAAAAGTCCTGAGTTCTCCTTAGAAAATGTAACAGCAGTAATCTCAAAGCCAGCTTCCTTTTCTTCCAGATGCAGCCTAAGCTGTCTCCAGCTCTGCACAGATTAAGTACTTACACACAGGATTAGGCCTTTCTGTCTCTACACAAATTTCTTGGTGCTTAACACTTCCCTTCCAAGTTACATTGCCATTCTCTCAGTGTGGCTGTGCAGTGTTACTGGAATCTGCACCTCAGAGGGTCATTTAGCCCTCTCCACCTCTTCACACTGAGATAACAGAGTGTTCCAGTCCCTCACCTGCAATTTAACCATGTCCACACCATTTAAAAAGAGAGGAATTCTATGCCCCTCCTATGCCAGTACTTTGTATGCTGTAATCCCTGCTGATGTTTTAGAAATTAATCTCTCCCAGGCTGTTGGGATGAGAAAGAAAAGCACAGTTCCCATCAACTATCTGTGCAGAAAATATGAACATTATTACCCTCCATACATTCATTCCTCTTTCAAGCAAAAGACAAAAAGACTTTATCTTAGCACTGTGATGTTATTCATACTCCAATTATTTGATTCACTTTAATGTAAAGTGTTCCAAGTCATTTTAGACTTGGATACTGAGATTTAATGTGAAGTTAAACCACTATTTTCTTTAGCTTTGAAGCAGAAGCCTTCTCCCATGTCAGAGCCATGGTTCTAGGAGAAGAAGGGCACAGACAGCCCAATTTTTATAATACACAGTAAATCAAAGTAACAGATCCTGCCACATAGGCAGGGAAGTGAAACAGTGGTGACTTTCCCAGAGTGACACCAAATTCCACCATTTGATAAGAATTTCAGCAGGCATTGCCACGTCTTGGGCTGGACAAATCCTTCTCTCCATCAGCAGGAAGGGGATGCCTGCACAAGGAGATTCTCCTCATCCCTGCCCAGAGCTGCCCTTCAACACCATTTCAGAGGAGAAGAAGCCCAGTGAGACTCCCAAGCCACACTTGGCCTCTTCTGCTTGTGAAAGGAGGCAAAAGGCAAAAACCAGCCTGTCCCAAGTACTACAGGCAAAGCTGGGGGGAAACAAAACAAAACAAAAACCAAAAAAAGCCCCAAAATCCAGTGTGAAGCGAATCAGGGTCCCTGAGCATCACTTTCTGTTCTCAAGTGTTCAGTTCAAGTCCATGTTTATGACATTGCTTTCCCCTCTGAAAATGGATTTCCCCACTAAGTTAAAAATTGAGGTAAACTGATACTTTTTTTTTCTTAAATCAAACATCATCTTTTAAATCTAAAACATATAAAACCTACATCAAATAAATTTTGTATCCCAAAGAGCATGAACAAGATCTTATGAGTAATGAAATGGCCTAAAGCAACCAGATAAAGGATGCATGAAAAATGCATTGCTTCCCTCAAATATGCTGCAAATTTTATTTGTCTCTACAGCTCTGTCAGAGAGCAAATTTATTCCCCACAGTGATATTTTTTTTCCCCCATCAGAAGTTATCAATTGCATTTTAAGTGCCTCATGTAATGGATATTCCATCACTTTCTGTGAGAAGGTGCTCCACAGTCTGAGAGCTGAAGATCCAGAAAACAAATCCAAATTAAGAATGCTCTTTACTTGGTGCCTGCTCAAATAACCTAGTAATTATCCTTTTCCTGAAATTTAATCCTCAAGTGAACTTCTATCTGGCCTCAGTCCTGTTAGAGGTTTGAAACAAACCTTAAAAAGGTGACAGGAGATGACAGACAACATGCTTCTTTTCACAGAGAAATATTGTATGAATTATTAATCTGACCCAGAAAAGATCATAATCAAAGAGTAGCAGGGGCCCCCTGAGCACTGTTAGTGAATAATTCCACCCTCTGAACCTTGGAAGCTCAGGGAATTCATAGAGGAAGGAGCAGAGCAATAAAGCCAAAGAGATGGGAAGTTTAAAGTAGTGTTGTAACATCTACTGTGGTGTTATTTATATTTGTGGATGTATTTTCAGTTACTCCTCTATTACCATTGCTTAAAAAAAGAAAAGAGGAAGATATTTACAATCATTTAAAAACACTACCAAGCAATTCCATCATTTTGAGGAGTTGGAAACCGAAAGAAAATGCACCAGCAGAATGAAAAATTCATCTCTTAATTACAGAATCCTCAGAATGAACAAAACAGTTCCAGTCATCAAGAGGATTTTAGCTTTATTCAGTGCTGAATAGCACCATGGATATCCTCAGTGGTGGAAACTTCCAAGCTTTGAGTGAGTGAAAAACTGAGAAGTCACCAAAGATTTTAACTTAAACATGTTCAGCATCTGTAGCAAAGTTTCCTCTACATCTTTTGCTACAAAAATGAAATGCTGATAGGAGTTGCCACTCTATTCCTCTTGCTCCTGGAAAAAAACCCAGTCAGTTTTGATTATTATCTCTCTGAAATAATCAGAGAAATTACCTAAAGTAATCCTGAGTTTCTGATCTCGTTCAGCTGCTCTTAGCACAGCAGAGGCTGCTGAAACAGGGCAGTGAAGAATGTGTAAAGTCCCAGTGGGGAGGTGTAGAGGAAAGGAAAAGAGGGCAAAAGCAGGATATGAGATTCTGGGTCCTGCAATGCTTGGCAGCTTTTCAGAACTTGTATTAAATGAGATATTTCAACAACTGCCTAAATGCAGGGCATCCTCTCTGTAGCTTCTGGGGTGGATAGAAAGCGAAACAAACAAAAAGGGAATTTTCTGTGTGCTGCCTGAGAAAGTTTGCACTGCTACACCTGGCCTGTATCAGTTTCCAGCAGGGCTCAGGATGCCCAGCAGTGCCTTTGCTCAGAGCACAGCCGAGCTGGCAGCTGCCTGCTCACCCAAACAGCAACACCCAGGACCATGGAAAACACAGGGAAACTCCAGCCAAAAACGTGTCCACACCACATCTCATCTGAGAAAGTCATGTGAGGCCAACCTCTCACCCCAGCAGGCCTGAGCTCTACCAAAGTGGCTGAAAATCTAAAGAAATGCAGAACCTCTGCTGGTTTCTCCTGCTCCCACAGGACACACACACAGCAGAGCTCTTAGAGGGCCCCCAGGCTGGCTCAGTCTGATCACATTTTTACTGTTTATGCTACAGACATCACATTAATTATTTGCTCTACACATTTAGACAGGTACACATTCCCTTATCTTTGAAATAAGCTTCCCATTGAACTGATTTCTCACTGCTTCCATCCACATGCTTCCCCACAACAAGATTTTAAAAAA
Source organism: Notiomystis cincta (assembly GCA_013398075.1). Classification (NCBI taxonomy): domain Eukaryota; kingdom Metazoa; phylum Chordata; class Aves; order Passeriformes; family Notiomystidae; genus Notiomystis; species Notiomystis cincta. Next base: position 3,552 of record VZRX01008895.1, on the reverse strand, counting down.
GCAAATCTTGCTCTGTGAGTTCAGCAGCAAAAGGCAGGGTTGGGTATGAATGAAGCCCTCATTGTGCAGAGGATGGAAAGATTTTATGAGCCTCTAAAACACAAACTAAAGAAAACTCCAGAGCAGTTTTGAGCCAGCCAAAACTTGGACCCTTCAGTTCACATTGCATTGACATGAAACTTTTTGTGAGTGTGTATCTCAGTCATCCCCATATTCCACATGGGTTTGATCTGGAATATTTTCAGAAGGTGCACTCAGAAAATCCTTCTTTCCACGGTTTCTGAGCACTCCACAACCCTTTATAGGGTCATTTTCTAGGTGCTTTCACAGAGGGGAAGAAGCTTGAAGGTACAGGAGACTGCAAATACCTCACTGCCTTCTTGAAAGTGGATTTTTTTCACTGTGATTCAAACCTGCAGAGTGCAGCATTCACATGAGCCTGGCTCCTGATCCAACCCAGCACAAAAGTGCCAGGATCACACTAAGAACATGCATTATAAAATGCGTGTTCAGCTGGCACAGAAAAAGTTCAGCATCTTAGAAGATTCATTTCAGAATTTTATTTATATTCTGATATTTATTTCTGATGCAGAAGTCTCATAGGAAGAGAAAGCCAACCTAGGTAAGACACCAACCTGAATGTTCCTTGTGCACACTTCCCTCCCCAAGCCCTGCACAGCCTCTTTTTCTGACAGCCACTGCTGCTTTCCAGAGCTGTTTCTAAATGGTGAAAATTGCTTTTGGAGTTCCCAAATACAAGGCTTCTGAAAGAGTTTTGTGTAGAACTAACTCTCAAACCATGTTATGAGATTTATTCCCCAAGATCTTTCTGACATAAAAAGAATTTATTTTTAAAGGAATCTGCTGCAGATTATGTATAGACAGAGACAACACAGCAACAAATTCAAATTAAACATTCAGAGGCATATTCCTGGCAGAGGTTTTGGAATTCTAATATAACTTTCACTTCTAGCACATTTAGACAGGAACAACAAACAGCAAGCCAAAAATCACTGCTATTGATTGCAACAGGTTCAACAGTACTTGTAAAGCTGAATATCCCAACATCTTTACAGTCTCCAAAATATTTAGAGGCCATATAAATTCCAGTGATTACATAAAGCATTCTTTACATTTGGAACCAAAATCATCTGGGCACTTGTGCCTGAAGTATCTGATATAAATTCCCATTGAGCACAAGAAGCATTCCAGAAGAACTGGCTGTGTTGGCTACCTAACCATGAGCACTTTATTATTTCAGAAATCACTTTTCTCAGTCACACAGCTCAGCCTGGCTCTGGGGGAGGTCTGCAATGCCAGCTGCTGTGCCCCACAGGTCTGTGTGGAACAAAATCCTCAGTGCTCTCTCAAGTGCCCCTGCTCAGAGTGCCCAGGGACTGTGTCACACCTCCCATCACAGCTCTCCCCTCCCAGCTGATCTAAAGAAGGTCTCTGAAAGCCACTCTTGGTTGGCTTTTCTTCAAAATACTCAGAAACCACAGTGAACCCCAGACCTTGCTTCCTGCACTCAATTTCCCTTAGCTTTGCCCAGAGGGACACCTGCAGAAACAAAGCTGTTCCCAAGCTTTTGCATCCACAGCCTTTGGGGGAAAAATAAAAGGCTCACATTCTCTTACCCTCACTTTCAGTGATCAGCTAATTGATTTTTAGGGGCAGCTCTTCTAATAGCAATCTGCTACCAATCTCTTCTAGGGCATTGAGAGAAACCTGAACAATCCCACAATTTAATTACCTGTTTTCTGCAACACAGAGCCAAGCTCAGGCAGAGGCAACACCACAGCTCTCTTTCCTCTGGCCACACCAAAAAATCCTGATCAGTTTTGAGTGTTTGCAGCAGCACAGCCCCAGGAGAGCCCCACATGGCCAGAAAAGTTTGTCAGTGGTGCCAACCTCCACTCTTGGCCGTGTTTTGCACAGGTTCCTGCTGAGCCACCCTGGGGTTTGCAGAGATTGACATAAAACTTTGCACGGAGCATCTCCGAGCCCTGCAGTCAGGGATGCAGGAGAGTGCTGGGGAAGTCAGCTGGAAAAGTGGTTTTGAGGTAAAAAGCCCGTGGGAAGAAGCTTGTTAGCTCTCAGTTTTCATTCCTCTCAATTGACACATCCTTTGGTTTCCCCTTATCTGCCCGGAACAGAGATAAGAGCGCGGTGGTGTGGGGACAGACAAGGAATTAACAGCTCTGAAAATGCTGAGATCATCACCCAGAACTGCAGAAAAGTCTTCTGTGACATCTCAATCTGCAGCAAAACTCATCACTGAGAACATATTTATCGAGGGGGAATATAAAAAATGGGGTAAATCATGGAGGGCCACACTAAAATAAGTTAATGTCAACTCTGCTTTTCTTGGTGAACAAAACCCAGCCAGCACAAAAAGCTAAATAATCACTGAGTTATCAATAGTTTATGAAAATAATCCGATTATGTAATGTTCTGTTACTTCCAGCTGATGAATTTTTAAATGGCAAACCTTTTCTCCCATCCCTGCCACAAACAGAGCTATTCTTTCATGCCCACAGGCAGGTTATCTCCAGGGATGTGCTCAGCCTAACTCACTTGGGCACATTCTCTTTGTTTTCTCACAGAACCCTTTAGTTTTGGCCTCTTTCCTTTGTTGCTCTCAATAAAAGTAGAAAGAGGCCTCCAATAATTTCATTTTTTCTGTTCATGGCAAATATGAGTTTCCATGTGTGCTCTGCAGTTACTCCACAGATCCTCTCTGGTGTTAAAGTGAGTTGAAGCAAACTCCTCAGTGTAAACTCTGGGGCTGGGTTTGGGTTTTGTGCTGAAAAGCAAGGCACAGAAAGAAGGTTTATGGGCACAGGAATACTGAAAGTTTTGCTGGAATCATCAAGAGTTTCACACATGAAGCTGCTCATCTTTAATGATGATAATGAAATATAATGAATATAGAGAAAAACTGTAATTTTTATCCAGCTGCTGTGACCACACCCTTCAAGCTATTGATTTGTGCCCCAAAATCTGTGAATTTCTAACTCAAATATTTGGTCAGACTCTTTTCACAGCTCCTCTGACTCTGAAATCCCTGGGAGTTTCTGTGCCAGATTCTTACAGCAGCTAGAAGCCTTTCTGCCACTTAACTTGCATAACCTCCTCTGTCTTGTTTTATAAAAGACCCAAAAAAAACCCATAATTTATGACAGTGTTGAGAACAGCTAGAATGGGAAAATGCTAATTACATTCCTGTTCTCACTGGTGAACAGAACCTAAGACATTTCTTTCTGCCTCTAAATGAAAGTTGTTAAGAACCTTTCTAACTTCTTTTTAATTTGCATGAATCTCAATTAATTTTATTTCTGATTCTTAGTGAACTTCTGCTGCTCAGGTTTTTTTATGGCAGAAGTGAACAAACACTGGTGGAATCTAAGTGGTGATGGAAGGCATTCTAAGTGCAGCTGATACTAGAAATAGTACAGGAAAGCAAAGGCAGTGACAGATTTATACCAGATGAAAAAAAGGCAGTGCTTTGGTAATATATCTCAAGATAGTGCCATATATATATATATTTTA